>CAUYUJ010021904.1:441973-491139 GCA_963575745.1 Prorocentrum cordatum | reverse complement strand
GTTCCGCGGCGCGTCCTCCTGGCATGTCCCCCTGTCGATTAGTTCTGGGGTAGCTACCATCTGCTCAGGCAGCTCGAGCTTAAGATCCAGATCAGTTCGGTCAGGACTCGGATGCAACGAGGACTCGATCCACAACGCTATCCAGAGCACAATCGCGGCATGGCACATCGCAGTTCAGCACGGCGCAGCACAGCACAGATTTCGGCATGGTACATCAAGATCGATACACTCAGCATTGCAACTTGGCACGTTCCGTGGGGCGTCCCTTGGCGAGTCCCCCTGGCACGTCGCGTGGCGCGTCCCCTCGCACGTCCCGCGGCACGTCCATTGGCACGTTCCGTAGCGCGTCCGCTTGGCACGTCACGCGGTGCGTGCCCATGGCACGTCCCCTGGCACGTCGCTTGGCGTGTCCTTTGGGACGTTCCGCGGCGCGTCCTCCTGGCATGTCCCCCTGTCGATTAGTTCTGGGGCAGCTACTATGTGTTCAGGCAGCTCGAGCTTAAAATCCAGATCAGTTCGGTCAGGACTCGGATGCAAAGGAGGACTCGATCCACCTCGTCCCCGGCGTCCCTTGGCGAGTCCCCCTGGCACGTCGCGCGGCGCGTCCCCTGGCACATCCCGTGGCGCATCCATTGGCACGTTCCGTAGCGCGTCCCCTTGGCACGTCCCGCGGTGCGACCCCATGGCACGTCCCCTGGCACGCCGCCTGGCGCCATCCCTTGGGACGTTTCGCGGCGCGTCCTCCTGGAATGTTCCCCTGTCAATTAGCTCTTGGGCAGCTACTATGTGTTCAGGCAGCTCGAGCTTAAGATCCAGATCAGTTCGGTCAGGACTCGGATGCAAAGGAGGACTCGATCCACGACGCTATAGAGCACAATCGCGGCATGGCACATCGCAATTCAGCACGGTGCAGCACAGCACAGCCTTCGGCAGGGTACATCAAGATCGATACACTCAGCATTGCCCCAGTCAGGTGTCTTTGAAAGCGCTGCCATGTGTTACGGTTCTATATTCCTTTCCGGGTTCGTGGGTCGATCATGTTCTTTTTGCGGCAGCTGGGCTCACGTGGCGGGCTCGATATGGGGTCCTCGTGGCCATCCTTTTCACTGCTGCGTGCTATCAGCGTTCACCTGCTGCACGGCCGTGGAGCGCTGGAGGTAATTCCCCGCTTGCGGTGACCGTTGCACAGGGGGGGCCACTTTTCCCGGAAAGGGCGCGGGCCCAGGGTTCTCTTTTAGCCGTTTACCCCCGGATCTGACGGGTCAAGCGCCGGCGAAATTATTTGCGATAAATAACGAGGTAAAGTGCTGATTTTTTTAGAAAAAGTGCGTTTTGTGCGTGCCCGCTCGAGGAAAGTTTGCCCCCCATCTCGGATCCTCGATAAATAACGGGGTCCGCAGACCCCCGCTTTCCCTCGTAAAAAAGAGGGTGCGGAGCGTTTTTCGCAGAATCCTCGAAAAATAACGGGGTCTGGAGCCCCGACCGCGACTCGGAAAAGCGCCCCGCGCTCAGGAATTCCGAGGATGTCTCGCGCGTGCCGCGTCCCGCGCGCAGGAATTTCGAGGATGTCTCGACTAATTCGCTTGTTTTGTCAGGATTTCTTAGAACTTTGGCAGGATGTCTCGAGCGAAACGCTTATTTTACAGAGTTTGTGGAGGATGTCTCGAGCGAAACGCTGGTTTTCGCAAAATTTGGAGATGTCTCGAGCGGGGGGCCAGAATTCAGAGGATGTCTCAGGCGAAATGCTTGTTTTCGTGTCCCGCTCGCGGGAATTCCAAGGATGGCTCGCGCGGGCCGCGTCCCGCGCGCAGGAATTTCGAGGATGTCTCGACTAATTCGTTTGTTTTGTCAGGATTTCTTAGAATTTTGACCGGATGTCTCGAGCGAAACGCTTGTTTTTCATAATTTGTTGAGGATGTCTCGAGCGAAACGCTGTTTCTGCAAACTTGGGGATGTCTCGAGCGGGGGCCTCGTGGGGGGCCAGAATTCAGAGGATGTCTCAGGCGAAATGCTTGTTTTCACGTCCCGCTCGCAGGAATTCGGAAGATGTCTCGCGCGTGCCACGTCCCGCGCGCAGGAATTTGAAGGAGGTCCCGTAGCGCGTGCACCCTTGCCTTGGCAGGTGCGACCCCATGGCACGTCCCTTGGCACGTCGCCTGGCGCGTCCCTGGGGACGTTTCGCGGCGCGTCCTCCTGGCATGTTTTCATAGTTTGTTGAGGATGTCTCGAGGGAAACGCTTGCTTTGCAAAATTTGATGATTTCTCGAGCGGGGGCCTCGTGAGGGGCCAGAATTCAGAGGATGTCTCAGGCGAAATGCTTGTTTTCGTGTCCCGCTCGCAGGAATTCCAAGGATGTCTCGCGCGTGCCGCGTCCCGCGCGCAGGAATTTTGAGGATATCTCGGCTAATTCGTTTGCTTTGCCAGGATGTCCTTGGATTTTGACCGGATGTCTCGAGCGAAACGCTTGTTTTTCATAATTTGTTGAGGATGTCTCGAGCGAAACGCTGGTTTGGCAAACTTGGGGGATGTCTCGGGCGCGGGCCTCGTGGGGGGCCAGAATTCAGAGGATGTCTCATGCGAAATGTTTGTTTTCACGTCCCGCTCGCAGGAATTCCGGGGATGTCTCGCGCGTGCCACGTCCCGCGCGCAGGAATTTTGAGGATGTCCCGTAGCGCGTCCCCTTGGCACGTCCTACGGTGCGACCCCATGGCACGTCCCTTGGCACGTCGCCTGGCGCGTCCCTTGGGACGTTTCGCGGCGCGTCCTCCTGGCATGTCCCCCTGTCAATTAGCTCTGGGGCAGCTACTATGTGTTCAGGCAGCTCGAGCTTAAGATCCAGATCAGTTCGGTCAGGACTCGGATGCAAAGGAAGACTCGATCCACGACGCTATAGAGCACAACCGCGGCATGGCACATCGCAATTCAGCACGGTGCAGCACAGCACAGCCCTCGGCACGGTACATCAAGATCGATACAATCAGCATTGCACTTGCCCGTCATCCAATCAGGTGTCTTTGAAAACGCTGCCGTGCGTTACATTTCTATATTCCTTTCCGGGTTCGTGGGTCGATCATGTTTTGCTGTGCGCGTCTGGATGTGGGTTGGCCATTTTGTCCTCTCTGTCCTGCGCGCCCCGCATGGGCGCTGTCTTGCACAGCCGACGGTGCCCTGTGGTCCTGTGGCACGGGCCTCTCCCTGTGCGCACTGCGCGACTCCGCTTGCAGAGCGCGGGGTGGCCCTCACCTCTCAGCTGTGTTGCGCGAGCCGCTCGGCTCCTTGACTCGGCTCCACTGTGCTGGTGTTGTGGAGCTCGTTGTCACCCCCCAGAGGACTCGCCCATCTCTGGGGGTGTACGGGGGTTGCATTCGCGTGGATACAAAAAATCCTCCTCCTCCTCCTCCTCCTCATCCTCATCCTCATCCTCATCCTCATCCTCATCCTCATCCTCATCCTTCCCCTCCTCCCCTTCCTCCTCCTCCTTACAGTCGGCCTTGATTAGTAGGTCGACCTTGTGTGAAATCAAGAGTACCCTTGCGTCTGGCGTCCCGCGATCCATGTGCGCCTCCCTCCCTCTCAATTGTACTTCTCGCCCTTCCCTCCTCCCTCCCTCCTCCCCCCCCTCTTCCTCCTCCCTCCAATATCGGTACGCCTCCCTTCTCGTCCCTCCTCCCTCCTCGCCTCTCGTGACTGTACTCCTCCCTCCTCCCCGCGTCCTCCCTTCTAATCGTACTCCTCCCTCCCTCCCTCCCTCCCTCCTCCATCCTCCCTCCTCCCTCCCTCCTCCCCCCTCCTCCTCCCTCCCACCCTCCCTCCCTCACTCCCTCCTCACTCCCTTCTAGGCTTGTGCACGGGAGCGGCGGCGCCCCGCTCTCGCCCAGGGGCCGCAGAGAGAGAGAGAGAGAGGTAGAGAGAGAGAGAGAGAGATCGGACAAGCAGACGGGCGTCCCGTCGCGGCCGGCTACTGCGGTAGCGGGGGCCGCCAACGCACTCTCGGCAGTGGCGCCGCGCCTGAAAGGACGGGGAGCGTCGAAGCAACCACACCCCTGCGTAGAGCGAGAGCGACCCTTCGGAGACGGGGGTCACCACGCAAGCGGGGGTCCGCCAGAGCGCCGGCTCGCGCAGAGGACCCTGCAGGGTCGGGGCTCAAGGGACGGGGAGCAGTGCACAACGGGGCCGATTTTCCCGGAAAGGGCATAAGCCCAGGGTTCTCTTTTAGATGGTTTACCCCCGGATCTGCTGGGAAGAGGGCCGGCGGATTTCTTTTGCGATAAATAACAAGTGGGAAGAGGGCCGGCGAATTAAAATTTCAGGATGTCTCGAGCGAAACGCTTGTTTTTCAGAATTTGTTGAGGATGTCTCGAGCGAAACGCTTGTTTTGTGTTATAGATTGTCCTTTCCTGGGGACCAGAATTTAGAGGATCTCTCAAGTGAAATGCTTGGTTTCACGTGCCTAAGTCTTGAGGATGTCTCGAGCGAGACGCTTGGTTTCACGCCTCCAGGTTGCCCAGGCAGAGGTCAAGCGCCAGGATTTGTTGAGGATGTCTCGAGCGAGACGCTTGGTTTCACGCGTCCTCGTCGCCCAGGCGGATGTCTAGAATGAGGAGGTGTTGAGGAAGTCTCGATCGAGATGCTTGTTTGCACGTGTCCAGGTTGCCCAGGCGGATGCCTAGCATGAGGATGTGTGGAGAATGTCTCGAGAGATACGCTTGTTTTCACGTGTCCAGGTCGCCCAGGCGGATGTCTAACATGAAGATGTGTTGAGGATGTCTCGAGCGAGACGTTTGCTTTCTCGTGTACAGGTCGCCAAGGCGGATGTCTAGAATGAGGAGGTGTTGAGAACGTCTCGAGCGAGACGATTGTTTTCACGTACCCAGGTCACCCAGGCGGACGTCTCACATGAAGATGTGTTGAGGATGTGTTGAGCGAAACGTTTGTTTTCACGTGTCCAGGTCGCTCAGGCGGATGTCTAGAATGAGGATTTTGACAGGATGTCTCGAGCGAAACGCTTGTCCCCAGCGCGTTCCGT
The DNA here is from genome assembly GCA_963575745.1 of Prorocentrum cordatum. NCBI lineage: Eukaryota > Dinophyceae > Prorocentrales > Prorocentraceae > Prorocentrum > Prorocentrum cordatum. Next base: position 486,113 of record CAUYUJ010021904.1, on the reverse strand, counting down.
AGCGCGTCCCCTTGGCACGTCCCGCGGTGCGTGCCCCATGGCACGTCCCCTGGCACGTCGCTTGGCGCGTCCCTTGAGACGTTCCGCGTCGCGTCCTCCTGGCATGTCCCCCTGTCCAATTAGCTCTGGGGCAGCTACTATGTGTTCAGGCAGCTCGAGCTTAAGATCCAGATCAGTTCGGTCAGGACTCGGATGCAAAGGAGGACTCGATCCACGACGCTATAGAGCACAACCGCGGCATGGCACATCGCAATTCAGCACGGTGCAGCACAGCACAGACTTCGGCACGGTACATCAAGATCGATACAATCAGCATCGCCAACTGGCACGTTCCTTGGCACGTTCCGTGGGGCGTCCCTTGGCGAGTCCCCCTGGCACGTCGCGTCGCGCGTCCCCTGGCACATCCCGTGGCACATCCATTGGCACGTTCCGTAGCGCGTCCCCTTGGCACGTCCCGCGGTGCGACCCCATGGCACGTCCCCTGGCACGTCGCCTGGCGCATCCCTTGGGACGTTTCGCGGCGCGTCTTCCTGGCATGTTCCCCTGTCCATTAGCTCTGGGGCAGCTACTATGTGTTCAGGCAGCTCGAGCTTAAGATCCAGATCAGTTCGGTCAGGACTCGGATGCAAAGGAGGACTCGATCCACGACGCTATAGAGCACAACCGCGGCATGGCACATCGCAATTCAGCACGGTGCAGCACAGCACAGCCCTCGGCACGGTACACCAAGATCGATACAATCAGCATTGCACTTGCCCGTCACCCAATCAGGTGTCTTTGAAAACGTTGCCATGCGTTACATTTCTATATTCCTTTCCGGGTTCGTGGGTCGATCATGTTTGTTCCCTGAGATATCCAGGCGCCGCATTTTGTTCACAACGGGCGCTGTTGCTCGTTGTCTGGCCCCGAGGCCCTCACAGAGCGGTGCGGCTCGAGAAATGACGCAGGAAGCTGGGGTCCCCGGACTCCGGTCGTGGTTTTTCACGATGTTGCAATTTCTTCTAACGTCGGATCTCAGGGGATCGACAGCCTTGAGACGGGGGTCAACGCAAACGGGCGTCAGTCAGAGCAGCAGATCTTGCAGGATCCTGCAGATCCAGGGTTGCACTGGCCGGGGCTTGCGTGCAAGATCCTGCAGGATCCTGCAGGATCTTGCAGGATCCTACAAGGCCTGACTGACCCGGGCTTGGATTGACCCGGGTCAGTACATCCCCAGTAGTACCGGGGGTGCATTGCCCCGGCTACAGTCAAACCGCACAGTAAGGATGAGCAGTTCTCCGAGGTTGCCCTTGCATCCTTTCCTTTCGGCCCCTCCTTGGCCGCTTTCGCTGGCCGCGTCCCGCTCGCAACGTGTCGACATGGCCTTCCAAGGCTTTTGCACCCTTATCGTGTGTCCATATGCTACGGATTGGACGTGACGCGCAGGATCCTGCATGATTTTGCAGGGTCCTGCAGGGCCCGACTGGCCCGGGTTTTTCCCGGAAAGGACGCCGGCCCAGGGTTCTCTTTTAGTGGGTTTACCCCCGGTTTTGATTTGAAGAGGGCCGGCGAAATTATTCAGCGTAAATAACGAGGTGAAATGGTGATTTTTGTTTGAAAAAGTGCGTTTCGTGCGTGCCTTCTCGAGGAAAGTGCGCTCCCCATCTCGGATCCTCGATAAAAGACGGGGTCCGCAGATCCCCGTTTTCTCTAGTAAAAAAGAGGGTGCGGAGCGTTTTTCGCAGAATCCTCGACAAATAACGGGGTCTGGAGCCCCGACCGCGACGCGGAAAAGCGTCCCGCGCGCAGGATTTCCTAGGATGTCTCGCGCGTGCCGCGTCCCGCGCGCAGGAATTTCGAGGATGTCTCGACGAATTCGCTTTTTAGGATTTCTGCGAAATTTGGCTCGAGCGAAACGCTTGTTTTTTTTCCCGGAAAGGGCGTGGGCCCAGGGTTCTCTTTTAGTAGGTAAACCTGTCCCCCGGTGCCAACTTGAGGGAGGCCGGCGAATTTTTTCCCTGATAAATAACGAGGTCGAAGGAGGCCGGCGAATTAAAATTTGAGGATGTCTCGAGCGAAACGCTTGTTTTTGAAATCCCGATCGATAAATCACAGGGTGCGGGCCACTTTTTCGTGTGTTGAGGATGTCTCGAGCGAAACGCTTGCTCCGCAGAGTTTGCCGAGGATGTCTCGAGCGAAACGCTTGTTTTGCAGAGCCGACCGCGACGCGGAAAAGCGCCCCGCGCGAAGGAATTTCGATGATGTCTCGACTAATTCCTTTGTTTTTGTACGATTTCCTGGAATTTTGGCAGGATGTCTCGAGCGAAATGCACGACCCCACCCTAGCACGACCATACCCCAGCACGACCACACCCCAGCACGACCAGACCCCAGCACGACCCCACCCCAGCACGACCCCACCCCCAGCACGACCCACGCCACCCCAGCACGACCCTACGCAAGACCCACCCCAGCACGACCACCCCAGCACCCAGCACGACCCCCCCCAGCCCCAGCACGACCACGCCCCAGCACCCACCCCAGCACGACCACCCCCACACGCACGACCACGCCCCAGCACGACCACACCCCAGCACGACCACTCCCCAGCACGACCACACCCCAGCACGACCACACCCCAGCACGACCACACCCCAGCACGACCACACCCCAGCACGACCCCACCCCAGCACGACCCCACCCCAGCACGACCCCACCCTAGCAAGACCACACCCCAGCACGACCACACCCCAGCACGACCTCACCACAGCACGACCACACCCCAGCACGACCACGCCCCAGCACGACCACGCCCCAGCACGACCACGCCCCAGCACAACCACCCCCCAGCACGACCACCCCCCCAGCACGACCACACCCCAGCACGACCACCCCCCAGCACGACCACACCCCAGCACGACCACTCCCCAGCACGACCACACCGCCTTGGTTGAGTGGTTGCCTGTCGTCGTGGAATGTTTCGTGGGGTGTCTCGTGGAATGTTTCGCGGGGTGTCTCCTGGAATGTTTCGTGAGGTGTCTCGCGGAATGTTTCGTGAGGTGTCTCGTGGGATGTTTCGTGAGGTGTCTCGTGGGATGTTTCGTGAGGTGTTGCCCCGTTGGGTATCGTGAAAACGTGCCCATGCTCCACATGTCTATATCCCTTTCCGGGTTCGTGGGTCCATCATGTTCATAATTTGTTGAGGATGTCTCGAGCGAAACGCTGGTTTTGCAAAATTTTTGGATTTCTCGAGCGGGGGCTTCGTGGGGGGCCAGAATTCAGAGGATGTCTCAGGCGAAATGCTTGTTTTCGTGAAGGATGTCTCGCGCGGGCCGCGTCCCGCGCGCAGGAATTTTGAGGATGTCTTAACTAATTGGCTTGTTTTTCCGGATGTCTTGGAATTTTGGCAGGATGTCTCGAGCGAAACGCTTGTTTTTCATAATTTGTTGAGGCTGTCTCGAGCGAAACGCTGGTTTTGCAAAATTTTGGGATTTCTCGAGCGGGGGCTTCGTGGGGGGGCAGAATTCAGAGGATGTCTCAGGCGAAATGCTTGTTTTCGTGTCCCGCTCGCAGGAATTCCAAGGATGTCTCGTGCGGGCCGCGTCCCTCGCGCAGGAATTCTGAGGATGTCTTAACTAATTCGCTTGTTTTGTCAGGATGTCTTGGAATTTTGGCAGGATGTCTCGAGCGAAAAGCTTGTTGTTCATACTTTGTTGAGGATGTCTCGAGCAAAACGCTGGTTTTGCAAAATTTTGGGATGTCTCGAGCAGAGTTTCGTGGGGGGCCAGAATTCAGAGGATTTCTCGGGCGAAATGCTTGTTTTCGTGTCCCGCTCGCAGGGAATTCAAGGATGTCTCGCGCGTGCCGTGTCCCGCGCGCAGGAATTTTGAGGATGTCCCGTAGCGCGTCCCCTTGGCACGTCCTACGGTGCGAATCCATGGCACGTCCCTTGGCACGTCGCCTGGCGCGTCCCTTGGGACGTTTCGCGGCGCGTCCTCCTGGCATGTCCCCTTGTCAATTAGCTCTGGGGCAGGTACTATGTGTTCAGGCAGCTCGAGCTTCAGATCCAGATCAGTTCGGTCAGGACTCGGATGCAAAGGAAGACTCGATCCACGACGCTATAGAGCACAACCGCGGCATGGCACATCGCAATTCAGCACGGTGCAGCACAGCACAGCCCTCGGCACGGTAAATCAAGATCGATACAATCAGCATTGCACTTGCCCGTCACCCAATCAGGTGTCTTTGAAAACGTTGCCATGCGTTACATTTCTAAATTCCTTTCCGGGTTCGTGGGTCGATCATGTTCGCTGACTTGCTTCAGTTGTTCCCCGAAGAGTGAGAGTAGACTGGTCAGCATTCATATCAAGTTACGTGCGCACACGCCGTATACGACACCCTACTCTCGGCCATTCCCGGTGCGCTGATGTTCCCCTATCCGCGCAAGCGGACCCGGATCCGACAAATTTACCCCATCAAGTTGTGCGCAATCAGAGGTGGGAACTGTGCACATTTGGCGGAAGAGGAGGAGGAGGAGGCGGATGAGCAGGAGGATGAGTAGGAAGCAGAGCGGGAGGAAGATCAGGATGAAACGGAGAAATATGAGGAAGGAATCTGCTGAGCAACAGCAGAAAAAGGAGGAGCAGGAGGAGTGTGGAGTTGCGTGAGAAAGAGGGGGACGACAACGGCGAGGAGGGAATCATGTCCTGAAGTATGGCTTGTTCTAGGGTGGGAGCGCGAGTTTGAATAGCGAAAGAGCGAAGTGCTGAGCCTGCAATGAGGCCAGCGCTGCAGCGGGAGCACCACCTTCATACACGAAAAACGTTATGATGGAAGAGCACCATGAAACGTCTATGTGCGACATCTTGTCTGTTCAAGACACAGCATGCGGGAAAGGCGGTGCACCGCGCGCACAGCCTCTTAGGAAGAAGACAGCAGCACTCGGTTTGGGTGTGGTTTGGCTAGATTTAAGTCGGGCATGTCCCTCTACAGGAGGAATCTCCAAAAATAGTCAAACTTCCCTGCGACGTACCCAACCAATGTGCATCAAGTGACAAGAGGAGTTGGCCCAAACTTGCCAGGACAATGGCAGTGCCAGGGCTCATTTCGATTCCTCCGATTCGATCCGATTCGATTTCGATGGCTTCCGATTCCGATTCGATTCGATTTCGGATTCTGAGTTGGGCTTCGATTTCTCAATGGAGGCCGACTAATCTGCCGATGTCTGCCGATTTGTTGGTTTCCCGACTCGGTTGCCGATTTCCGCCGATCCTATTCATTTCGATTGCAGATCCAGCTTATCGATTCGAGTCGGGGCCCTCCTGCTGTGCAGGCACCGTTATATATATATATATATATATATATATATATATGTATCGTGCAAGCTACATGGGATGCGCCCACGTGGCGCGATTCACAGGACAACAACAAAAGAACGCGGAACGAAGGCCCAGGCTTTATAAGGACATGAGGGCGGGAACGAAAGGCAGGAGAAGGAAGGATGCGTGGGGGGCCGACCCGTCAGCGCGGCAGCAGCAGAGAGGAGGTGGCCGAGGGCAAACGTCGACGACGAACGTGACGGGAGGATGCCGAAGAGTGTTGCTCTTGTCGGTGGTACACTAAGTGCAGCGTTGCTTGCGCCATGTCGCCGCGGCGCTCGGCAAAACCGTGTGTGCAAGAAGCGAGCGAGGTCTAGCTCGCCCACCAGTTTCCTTGCTTCCTCCCAGCGCATCGCTGGACCCCCGAGCAGGCCTCGAAAGTGGCGACGGCTTCGCAGATCGCAGCCCCGCAGGGAAGGCGACTTCTAGTTTGACTTTGCGCAGCACGTCACTCCGCTGGCCCCCCAGCAGCCCCTCGAAAGCGGCGACAATTTTGCAGATCGCAGCCTCACAGCGATGGCGAGGTCGAGTCTGGAAGCTGCGCAGCACGTCACTCCGCTGGGCCCCCCAGCAGCATTCGAACGTGGCGACGTTCGAGAAAAAAAAAAAACGAACGTGGCGACGGTTTCGCACATCGCAGCCCCACAGGGATGGCGAGCTCTAATCTGAGTTTGCGTAGCACGTCGCTCCGCTGGACCCCCCAGCAGCCCCCCCAATCGGCGACAGTCTCGCACATCGCAGCCCCACAGCGATGGCGAGGTCCAATCTGAATCTGCGTAGCACGTCACTCCGCTGGCAGCCCTCGACAGTGGTGATAGTTTCGCAGATCGCAGCCCCACAGGGCGAGTTCCAATCTGAGTTTGCGTAGCACGTCACTCCCCTGGACCCCCCAACAGCCCGAAAGTGGCGACAGTTTTGCAGACCGCTGCCTACTCCTCCTCTTCCTACAGCGGAGACCCATACCAGGAAACACCCTGCTCGCCTCCTGGGTGCCCTGAGTTTCCTGGGTGTCGATGGTTTTGCTACGGGACGCGTGACGTTCCCACGCCAAAAATCCATGGACGTCTTAGGGTCTCAGGGTTGGGTTTTCTGTGGATGGGTTTCTTGCGGGTTGGCCTCCACTGTATTTGGAACTTGGCATCTGGTCACGCCTGCTCGTCACAGAGAGGTTATATTTTCGGCTACAGTGTTTTGTCTAGAGTGGTGATGCCAGATGCCAGCTAGAACGATGTCTGCTTGCGGTGAATACTGGAGTCGCGAATTCACCGCCCACGATTGATTTGCCTTGCTTGCCTCAAGGCGTCGATGCTACTGCAGCCCAGGCCACGGCCGACAGAAAAACAAACCCAATTGGCCACCAGCTTCGGTGGATATGATCAGTCCCGCAATTTCTCTGGCAGCAATTATCGAACCTCCCGGCGTTGCCAGCGGTACTCAAATTAGATATTTCCCCGGGGGAACCGATGAGCGATGTCGCGTAGCACCCCGACAAATGAATCCATGTAGTAATTCCGAGGTGGTGCGCGGGGGAATACGAGGAGCAGAAGAGCATCCCTAATTGTGTTTTCCTCGAGGAGGATCACCGGCACCAAGCAAAATCAGGCAAAGAGAGCCATCGAAACCATCGAGCCAGAAGACGACGACGACGACGGCGACGACGACGACGACGACGAATACGACGAAGATGACGACGACGACGACGACGGCGACGCGGTGCGGACGCCCTATGGGGGTGTGCAGGAGGGCGGTTGCTGCGTGGACCCGCCGTAGTCGACGACGACGACGAATGGCTGTGGGGCACGGGTGCTGCGTGGGCCCGCCGTAGCCGACGACAACGGCAACGACGACGGCGACGAAGACGACGACGACGACGACGACAACGACGACGACGACGACGACGACGAGGACGACGAGGACGACGCGTGGATGCCCCATGGGGCTGGCGGAGAGGGCGGAGAGGGGCGGAGAGGGCGGTTGTTGCGTGGGCCCGCCGCAGTCGACAACGACGACGACGACGAGGACGACGAGGACGACGCGTGGATGCCCCATGGGGCTGGCGGAGAGGGCGGAGAGGGGCGGAGAGGGCGGTTGTTGCGTGGGCCCGCCGCAGTCGACAACGACGACGACGACGAGGACGACGAGGACGACGCGTGGATGCCCCATGGGGCTGGCGGAGAGGGCGGAGAGGGGCGGAGAGGGCGGTTGTTGCGTGGGCCCGCCGCAGTCGACAACGACGACGACGACGAGGACGACGAGGACGACGCGTGGATGCCCCATGGGGCTGGCGGAGAGGGCGGAGAGGGGCGGAGAGGGCGGTTGTTGCGTGGGCCCGCCGCAGTCGACAACGGCGACGACGCACCGGATGCTGGTTGCTGCGTGGGCCCGCCGTAGCCAACGTCGACGTCAACGACGACGACGACGACGACGACAGCGACGACGTGCTGCAATTGCCCCATGGGGAGGGGGGAACGGGGGGGGATTGCCGCGTGGGCCCGCCGTAGTCGGCAATGGCGACGGCGCGGGGAGTGTGTGCTGCGTGGACCCGCCGTGCAGTCAACCCACATAATAAGGATGAACAATTTCCCAAGGCTGCCCTTGCTTGCTTACCCCTTCAGCCCATAGCGACTCTCGCTGGCCAACCTCGTTGGAAGAACGTTCACATGGCCCTCCAAGGCCCATGCATCCTTACCGCGCATCCTTATCATGCGAGTCCACTGCAGTCGATGATGTCGACCAACGATGGTGACCACGAAGACGACGATGACGACGACGACGGCAACGACAACGCCCTGCGAATGGCAGGGAGGGGGGGGCTGTTACGTGGCCCGCCGACGCCGACGATCACAACGGGGACAAAAGAACGAGGTTGGGATATCATTTGATTCCTATCGGAATTCAGCTCGAATGTGATTCAGATCCTTGTGGAATCCTATTGCAGCCCAGGCATCCCACTGGAATCCGATTCGAATCCTGAGGGGACTGTATGCGAATCCTACGGAGCCTTTCTGGGATTCGATTGGAACCATCTTGGGGAACGTGGAAGCGTACTGGAGCCCATGAGTCCTTTTGAAATCGTATTGGAATGCTATTCGAGATTGGGGTCTTTGTGAGATCCTACGGGAATGCACTCGGCCACCAACGAAGGAGAAAGAGAGAGAGAGAGAAAGAAATAAAGAATTATTGAACGAGAGAATAAAATCAAATTGAACGAGGAAGAGAGAAAGAGAGACAGGGTGAAGAGTCTGCGGATATGCAGATTCCAGATGAAAGGGGCAGACCATTGGTTTCGTGCCTGCTTTGGGGGGCCGACCACGCCAGATAATATCCCCCCGCGGCGACAGTGGCATGTCAGCACCGGATCTCATGGAACATTATCTCCCGCTGGGTAACAAGGAAACTTGGGATTCAGGGAAACCTATGTTTCACGTTTCGCGCATCCCCACCAGCCCCCGCGTTTCTTGCTACACGAGATGCCCATCTCGGAGGCCATCGGTCAAAAGGGGGGAGGGGGTCCCACGTGTGCCTTCCCCCCTGGGGCCATTACAATCGCTTCTTGGGGCCCCCTTGGGGCGCTCTTGGGCCGCTCTTAGGCGCTCTTGGGGCCGTCTGGGGAGCCTCTTGGGGCCGCTCTTGGGCCTCTCTCGGGCCAGCTTGTGGCCATCTTGAAGCCTAGAATGCGCATCGGAAGCGAAAAGGAGAGACGCCAACAGTAATTGATTATCCTCGGGTGTTCGAATGGTTTTGGCCTCTTGGGGGTCCTAAGGGGGCTCTGGGAGCACTTGGCTTGGAACCGTCTTGTGGTTCTCGTCTGGTTTGTTGGAGGTATGTTGGACATTATCTTGAACCATCTTCGACTATATTGAGCCGCCTTGGAGGCCATCCATCTTGGAGCATCGGAGGCCTTCTTGGTGCCATTTTGGGCCATCTTTGGGCGCCCTGCCACTCAGCGACCCCCCGTGAAAAGAACTTCAGGGAGGGGAGTGGGGGGCACCCCTCCCCGAGCGGAAGAGGGTGTTGGCAGATGCAGCAGGTATATCCTTGGACCACCTTAGCCAAACTTGCTGGTGGGATTGAAGTCCGAGTGGGATCTGATTGAGATCATTGGGATCTGGTCGGAATTCTTCTGGATCCCTTAGGAGTCGTAATGGCATGCGATTGGGGTCTTATTAGAATCCCGTTGGAAATCCGATTTGAATGCGATTGGGAGCGTGTTGGGATCCTCTTGGGATTCGATTGGGATCCTCTGGTTGGGTCTACGTAGAATCCGATTGGAATACGATCGTAATTGCATTGGTACCGAATTGGGTTCCCATTGGAATCCGACAGGAGCCCTATTGGAATCCAATTGGGTCCTTGTTGGAATCCGAGTGGTTTTGTATCGGGCTCCAGGTTGGAACCCGATTGGAACATGGGAAGCGTGTTGGAATCTTTCTGGGACCCTTAGGAAGCCCACTGGGAATTCTCATTGAACCCTTTTGGAACCCGATTTGGTTCCGATTGTGATCTTATTGTGTCCATCCTGTAATCTTCTTGGGCTCTCAGTGGGATCTGGTTGGGGCCTACTTACCGTGGCACCCCGCAATTGCGGATAAGAGTGAGGAGGCGGGCGCGGGCGACGCGGGCGTCGAGCCGGCGGACCTCGTGGCCCTCACCTTCCTTGTCGATGGCGCCTTCCTCCTCCTCCTGCTCCTCTTCCTCGTCCGCTTTGGCTTGTTCAGTGAACGCAGTTTGGGTCGCGGGTGGGTCGCGGGCTCTTCACCTCCACCTGGAAGGAATTAAAAAACAGCCCGCCGCAGGCGCCGAACATTTTGATTTGTACACTGAACGCGGTTTGGGTCGCAGGTTCTCCACCTGGATCGAATTCAAACGAAACCCGCCGCAGGCGCCGAAGTTTTGGCTTGTTCAGTGAACGTAGTTTGGGTCGCGGGTGCGTCGCGGGCTCTCCACCTCCACCTGGAAGGAATTCAAAAACAGGCCGCTCAAGGCGCCGAACATTTTGATTTGTACACTGAACGCGGTTTGGGTCGCGGGTGGGTCGCGAATTCTCCACCTAGAACGAATGCAAAAGAAGCCCGCCGCAGGCGCCAAAAATTTTGGGTGGGTCGCGGGGTGGGTCGCGGGTGGGTCGCGGGTGCGTCGCGGTGGGTCGCGGTGGGTCGCGGGCGCGGTTTGGGTGGCGGGTGGGTCGCAGGTTCTCCATTGGAACGGATGCAAAAGAAACTCGCTGCAGGCGCCAAAAATTCTGGGTGGGTCGCGGGGTGGGTCGCGGGTGGGTCGCGGTGGATCGCGGGTGGGTCGCGGGTGGGTCGCGGGTGGGTCGCGGCCGGTGGGTCGCGGGGTGGGTCGCGGGTAGGTCGCGGGTGGGTCGCCCGTGGGTCGCGGTTGGGTCGCCAGGGGGGTCTCGGGGTGGGTCGCGGACGAGTCGCGGGGTGGGTCGCGGGTGGGTCGCGGGTGGGTCGCGGGTGGGTCGCGGGGTGGGTCGCGGGTGGGTCGCGGGTGGGTCGCGGGGTGGGTCGCGGGTGGGTCGCGGGGTGGGTCGCGGGTGGGTCGCGGGGTGGGTCGCGGGTGGGACGACGACAACAACAAACAACAAACAACAAACAACAAACAACAAACATCAAACAACAAACAATAACAACAACAACCACAGCCACCACCACCACAACAACAACAACAACAAGAATCCGCATCGCGGAATTCCACTTCAGCCACGCACCCAGGGACAGTGAATGACCGTTCGGTTTAGCCCCCTCACTCTGATAATCGTGTTGGGATCTTGGTGGGATCCCGCATGGAGGCGTCCAGGGGCGGAGAATCACTTCCAGGGGGCCAGAATTCGAGCTAGCGTCACCGAAAGCGGGGGCGAGGCTTGCTTCCTTCACGAACGGACGAACTACCGAATTGCAGTCTTAATATTTATCTAACTTCCAGGGACACCCTATTTCATATTTCACGACCCAGGCACGTATCAACCGCACGGTACGGAGAACCGAACGGAACAGACGCGGGACAATTCGTTTGGCCCGTCCCCTGGAGAAGAGATAACCAAGCGGGATACATACGCGTGTACACATGTCCATACAAGTCAATGTATGAACACATACGTGTTTTGCAGTTGATCTTGACCGGGGCTGGTGGTCCACCACCTTCGCCCGAACGCGCAGTTTCGCTTCGCAAACCTCGACCGCCCGCAAACGCGACACTAAGCATACTCGACACGGAGTTTCAGAGTTCGGGATTTTCCGTGTCATGCCCATACGCCCTTCGCCTCGTTTCCTTTGTACGCGTGTGAAAATTGGCGACCATTACAGCTCAGGTTCACGACTCCAGTTCCCACAGCTCTCGCAGCCTAGTTTCAGTGCTGCCTCCCAGCTGAAGCGAGCCCTTTCCAAGATATTTGTGGCCATGGGCCGACGCCTTATGATGATGTGCCGTAAGACGGAGCTGTGCCGCTTCTACCAGAACGGCGTTTGCAAGCGTGGGTCGACGTGCGGCTTCGCGCACGGGGAGCAAGAGATCCAGACGAAGCCAGATTTGCAACGTACGAAGCGATGTCCCACGTCGGCCAATGGCCAGATCTGCGAGGACCACCGCTGTTCCTTCGCCCACAGCGTCAATGAGTTTCGCAAGTTCAAGCCGGAGTTGCACCCTGTGGATCCAGATGTAGTTGCCAGCATGAAGAAAAGCCAGACCACCACGTGTTCCGACAGTGGCTTCAGTTGCCAGAGCTCTGACAGCGGCTTTTGCCTCCAGACTCCCGACAGCGGGTTCAGCCACAAGGTCTCCGAGTGCTCAGGAAGCGGGCAGCACCCAACGCTCACGCAGCACAAAATGTTCCTCTGCTCGACTTTCCTCATGGTCGGGAGCTGCAGGAAGGACGGCTGCACCTTCGCTCATGGCGCCCACGAGCTGAACTCTCGCGATGGCCACAAGGAGTCCGCCTGCAGTGAGGAAGGCCGCCGCCCCAAGCAGGCCCAGCCGACGTCAGGTCAGGGCGGCGCGCGGCTGACGGCCCGCCTGGAGATCGAGCAGGTGCAAGCCGCGCCGCCACCGCCCTGGCAGCAGCCGCCAGCGTGGGCTTCAGATAGCACCCCGGAGCACGAGCCAGGCTCGGACGGGAAGTGAGGATAAATCCGTTCCAGAGCGTCCCAGAACTCTCTCACACAGCGTTCCGGAACCCTCCGAGGAGGCCGCGGCGCCCGAGACTTTTTCCCGGAAAGGGCGTGGGCCCAGGGTTCTCTTTTAGTAGGTAAACCTGTCCCCCGGTGCCAACTTGAGGGAGGCCGGCGAATTTTTTCCCTGATAAATAACGAGGTCGAAGGAGGCCGGCGAATTAAAATTTGAGGATGTCTCGAGCGAAACGCTTGTTTTTCAGAATTTCTTGAGGATGTCTCGAGCGAAACGCTGGTTTTGCAGAGTTGAGGATGTCTCGAGCGAAACGCTTGTTTTCAGAATTTGCTGAGGATGTCTCGAGCGAAACGCTGGTTTTGCAGAGCCGACCGCGACGCGGAAAAGCGCTCCGCGCGAAGGAATTTCGATGATGTCTCGAATAATTCGTTTGTTTTTGTACGATTTCCTTGAATTTTGGCAGGATGTCTCGAGCGAAATGCACGACCCCACCCTAGCACGACCATACCCCAGCACGACCACACCCCAGCACGACCAGACCCCAGCACGACCCCACCCCAGCACGACCCCACCCCAGCACGACCATACCCCAGCACGACCACACCCCAGCACGACCCGACCCCAGCACGACCCTACCCCAGCAAGACCACACCCCAGCACGACCACACCCCAGCACGACCTCACCACAGCACGACCACACCCCAGCACGACCACGCCCCAGCACGACCACGCCCCAGCACGAACACGCCTCAGCACGACCACCCCCCAGCACGACCACCCCCCCAGCACGACCACTCCCCAGCACGACCACACCCCAGCACGACCACACCCCAGCACGACCACACCCCAGCACCAGCACGACCACACCCAGCACAACCCGATCGATAAATCACAGGGTGCGGACCACCCCAGCACGACCACACCCCCAGCACGACCCACCCCAGCACGACCACGCCCAGCACGACCACGCCCCAGCACGACCACACCCCAGCACGCACGACCACACCCCAGCACGACCACACCCCAGCACGACCACACCCCAGCACGACCACACACCCACCCCAGCACGACCACACCCCAGCACGACCACACACCCAGCACGACCACGCACGACACACCCCAGCACGACCCCACCCCAGCACCCCAGCACGACCTCACCACAGCACGACCACACCCCAGCACGACCACGCCCCAGCACGACCACGCCCCAGCACGACCACGCCCCAGCACGACCTCACCAGCAGCACGACGCACGACTCCCCAGCACGACCACCCCCCAGCACGACCACCCCCACGCACGACCACTCCCACGCACGACCACGCCCCAGCACGACCACACCGCCTTGGTTGAGTGGTTGCCTGTCGTCGTGGAATGTTTCGTGGGGTGTCTCGTGGAATGTTTCGCGGGGTGTCTCGTGGAATGTTTCGTGAGGTGTCTCGTGGAATGTTTCGTGGGGTGTCTCGTGGGATGTTTCGTGAAGTGTCTCGTGGGATGTTTCGTGAGGTGTTGCCCAGTTGGGCATCGTGAAAACGTGTCCATGCTCCACATGTCTATATCCCTTTCCGGGTTCGTGGGTCCATCATGTTTCCCGGAAAGGGCTTGAGCCCAGGGTTCTCTTTTAGATGGTTTCCCCCCGGGTTTGACGGGAAGAGGGCCGGCGAATTTCTTTTGCGATAAATAACGAGTGGGAAGAGGGCCAGCGAATTAAAATTTGAGGATGTCCCTAGCGAAACGCTTGTTTTTCAGAATTTGTTAAGGATGTCTCGAGCGAAACGCTGGTTTTGCAGAGTTAGGGATGTCTCGAGCGAAACGCTTGTTTTCAGAATTTGTTGAGGATGTCTCGGGCGAAACGCTGGTTTTGCAGAGCCGACCGCGACGCGGAAAAGCGCCCCGCGCGCAGGAATTCCGATGATGTTTCGCGCGTGCCGCGTCCCGCGCGCAGGAATTTCGAGGATGTCTCGACTAATTCGTTCGTTTTGCCAGGATTTCTTTGAATTTTGGAAGGATGTCTCGAGCGAAATGCTTGTCGTTCATCATTTGTTGAAGACGTTTCGAGCGAAACGCTGGTTTTGCAAAATTGGGGGATGTCTCGAGCGGGGGCCTCGTGGGGGTCCTCGTGGGGGGTCCTGAATTCAGAGGATGTCTCAGGCGAAATGCTTGTTTTCACGTCCCGCTCGCAAGAATTTTGAGGATGTCTCGCGCGTGCCGCGTCCCGCGCGCAGGAATTCTGAGGATGTTGGCAGGATGTCTCGAGCGAAACGCTTGTCCCCAGCACGTTCCGTAGCGCGTCCCCTTGGCACGTCCCGCGGTGCGTCCCCATGGCACGTCCCTTGGCACGTCGCTTGGCGGGTCCCTTGAGACGTTCCGCGTCGCGTCCTCCTGGTATGTCCCCTTGTCAATTAGGTCTGGGGCAGCTACTATGTGTCCAGGCAGCTCGAGCTTAAGATCCAGATCAGTTCGGTCAGGACTCGGATGCAAAGGAGGACTCCATCCACGAGGCTATAGAACACAATCGCGGCATGGCACATCGCAATTCGGCACGGCGCAGCACAGCACAGATTTCGGCACGGTACATCAAGATCGATACACTCAGCGTTGCAACTTGGCACGTTCCGTGGGGCGTCCCTTGGCGAGTCCCCCTGGCACGTCGCGTGGCGCGTCCCCTGGCACATTCCGTGGCACATCCATTGGCACGTTCCGTAGCGCGTCCCCTTGGCACGTCCGGCGGTGCGACCCCATGGCACGTCCCCTGGCACGCCGCCTGGCGCGTCCCTTGGGACGTTTCGCGGCGCGTCCTCCTGGCATGCCCCCTTGTCAGTTAGTTAGCTCTGGGGCAGCTAATATTTGTTCAGGCAGCTCGAGCTGAAGATCCAGATCAGTTCGGTCAGGACTCGGATGCAAAGGAAGACTCGATCCACCACGCTATAGAGCACAACCGCGGCATGGCACATCGCAATTCAGCACGGTGTAGCACAGCACAGCCCTCGGCACGGTACATCAAGATCGATACAATCAGCATTGCACTTGCCCGTCACCCAATCAGGTGTCTTTGAAAACGTTGCCATGCGTTACATTTCTGTATTCCTTTCCGGGTTCGTGGGTCGATCATGTTTCCCGGAAAGGGCCTGGGCCCAGGGTTCTCTTTTAGTAGGTTAATCCCCCGGTTTTTACTTGAAGGGGGCCGGCGAATTTCTTGTGCGATAAATTACGAGGTCGAAGGGGGCCGGCGAATTAAAATTGTAAAGACGAAGGCCATTTTTCGCCACCCCTCACGCAGATCGTGCTCTTGGAATTTTACTGCCTTTAAGGAAACCTCGATATTTCACAGGTGAAGTCAACTTTTTTCCGACATCGACTTTACACGATAAAAAAAGGTAAACGCGTTCGCTCGATGAATAACGAGGTACCGCGGCCTCCGGAACGGCGCTGGGAACGGAGTTTTGGATTCTTGAAGTTGCATAAGTTCGGAAATAGCATAAATCTAATGTGTTTTTTTACCCTGACCCCGCGGATCTGCATGAGGGGTGGCACCGAATTTCAGAAATGTGGCAAATCCCCTGTGTTTTTGGTCCCTGACCCCTCGGATCTGCGTAAGGGGTGGCACCGAATTTCAGAAATGTGGCAAGTCCCATGTGTTTTTGGACCCTGACCCCACGGATCTGCGTGAGGGGTGGCACCGAATTTCCGAAATGTGGCAAGTTCCATGTGTTTTTGGACCCTGACCCCGCGGATCTGCGTAAGGGGTGGCACCGAATTTCAGAAATGTGGCAAGTCCCATGTGTTTTCGGACCTTGACTTCGCCCAGGAGGGCCCAGGAGGCTCCAGGAGAGCCCAGGAGAGCCCAGGAGGGCCCAGGAGAGCCCAGGAGGGCCCAGGAGGACCCAGGAGGCTCCAAGAGGCACCAGGGGGCCCAAGGAGGGCCCAGGAGAAGCTCCAGGAGGCTCCAGGAGAGCCCAGGAGGGCCCAAGAGGTCCAAGGAAGACCCAGGAGGGCCCAGGAGCCCTTACGAGGGATCGTGGCCCTGGGAGCGCTGACGTAGCGTAATTTACGAGGGATCGTGGCCCTGGGAGCGCGGGTGTAGTGTAATTTTTGAGGATGTCTCGAGCGAAACGCTTGTTTTTCAGAATTGGTTGAGGATGTCTCGAGCGAAACGCTGGTTTTGCAGAGTTGGGGGGATGTCTCGAACGAAACCCTTGTTTTTCAGAATTTGGTGAGGATGTCTCGAGCGAAACGCTGGTTTTGCAGAGTTGGGGTATCTAACATGGCGTCGGGCCCAACGCCGAATTATAAGGAAACGCACGGGGGGCCGAAAAGCGCTACCCGAACACATGTCCCAATACAGAAAAGTGATGGTTTCTTGCTCTGAACAGGGGGTTGCGCTGTGGGGGGCTCTCCAGGGAAGACGTTGCGAGGATGTCTCGAGCGGGAGCGCGAATTCAGCGTATCCAGGTCACGCAGGGGGGTATCTAACATGGCTGTCCCGAGCTGGAACCACGTGTTTTTTTCATGCTCAGGCCACCCAGGGAGATCTCTAACATGATTGCCCCGAGCTGGAACCACGTGTTTGTACGTGTCCAGGCCACCCAGGGGGTATCTCTCATGGTTGTCCCGAGCTGGCACCGTGTTTTTACGTGTCCAGGCCACCAACACGACGCTTATCCCCAGCACGTTCTGTAGCGCGTCCCCTTGGCACGTCCCGCGGTGCGTCCCCGTGGCACGTCCCCTGACACGTCGCCTGGCGCGTGCCTTGGAACGTTCCGCGGCGCGTCTTCCTGGCATGTTTCCTTGTCAATTAGCTCTGGGGCAGCTACTACGTGGACTATGTGCTCAGGCAGCTCGAGCTTAAGATCCAGATCAGTTCGGTCAGGACTCGGATGCAAAGGAGGACTCGATCCACGAGGCTATAGAGCACAATCGCGGCATGGCACATCGCAGTTCAGCACGGCGCAGCACAGCACAGCCCTCGGCACGGTACATCAAGATCGATACACTCACTCAGCATTGCAACCTGGCACGTTCTTTGGCACGTTCCGTGGCGCGTCCTGTGGCGAGTCCCCCTGGCACGTCGCGCGGCGCGTCCCTTGGCACGTCCCGTGGCACGTCCATTGGCACGTTCCGTAGCGCGTCCTCTTGGCACGTCCCGCGGTGCGTCCCCATGGCACGTTCCCTGGCACGTCGCTTGGCGCGTCCCTTGGAACACTCCGTGACGCGTCTTTCTAGCATGCCCCCCCGTGAATTAGCTCTTGGGCAGCTATTGTGTGCTCAGGCAGCTCGAGCTTAAGATCCAGATCAGTTCGGTCAGGACTCGGATGCAAAGGAGGACTCGATCCACAACGCTATAGAGCACAATCGCCACGTGGCACATCGCAATTCAGCACGGCGCAGCACAGCACTGCCTTCGGCACGGTACATCAAGATCGATCAACTCAGCATTGCAACTTGGCACGTTCCGTGGCGCGTCCTGTGGCGAGTCTCCCTGGCACGTCGCGCGGTGCGTCCCCTTGCACGTCCCGTGGCACGTCCATTGGCACGTTCCGTAGCGCGTCCTCTTGGCACGTCCCACGGTGCGTCCCCGTGGCACGTCCCCTGGCACCTCGCTTGGTGCGTCCCTTGGCACGTCCCGTGGCACGTCCATTGGCACGTTCCGTAGCGCGTCCCCTTGGCACGTCCCGCGGTGCGTCCCCATGGCACGTCCCCTGGCACGTCGCCTGGCGCGTCCCTTGGGACGTTCTGCGGCGCGTCCTCCTGGCAGGTTCCCCTGTCAATCAGCTCTGGGGCAGCTACTAGTTATGTGCTTAGGCAGCTCGAGCTTAAGATCCAGATCAGTTCGGTCAGGACTCGGATGCAAAGGAGGACTCGATTCACAACGCTATAGCACAATCGTGGCATGGCACATCACAGTTCAGCACGGCGCAGCACAGCACAGCCCTCGGCACGGTAAATCAAGATCGATACACTAAGCATTGCATTTGCCCGTCGCCCAATCAGGTGTCTTTGAAACGTTGCCATGTCTTACATTTATACATTCCTTTCCGGGTTCGTGGGTCGATCATGTTCCCGGAAAGGGCTCGGGCCCAGGGTTCTCTTTTAGTGTGTTTCCCTCCGGTTCTTACGGCTATAGGGCCGGCGAAATTGTTTGCGATAAACAACGAGGTCGCCAAGGGCCAGCGAAATTATGTTTGAGGATGTCTCGAGCGAAACGCATGTGTTCATAATTTGTTGAGGATGTCTCGAGCGAAACGCTTGTTTTGTATTATAGATTGTCTTCTTCTGAGAACCAGAATTCAGAGGATCTCTCAAGTGAACTGCTTGTTTTCACGTGCCCAGGTCTTGAGGATGTCTCGAGCGAGACGCTTGGGTTCACGTGTCCAGGTTGCTCAGGCAAAGGTCTAGCGCCAGGATTTGTTCAGGATGTCTCGAGCGAGACGCTTGGTTTCACGCGTCCTCGTCGCCCAGGCGGATGTCTAGAATGAGGATGTGTTGAGGAAGTCTCGATCGAGATGCTTGTTTGCACGTGTCCAGGTTGCCCAGGCGGGTGCCTAGCATGAGGATGTGTTGAGAATGATTTGAGAGATACGCGTGTTTTCACGTGTCCAGGTCGCCCAGGCGGATGTCTAACATGACGATGTGTTGAGGATGTCTCGAGCGAGACGTTTGCTTTCACGTGTACAGGTCGCCCAGGCGGATGTCTAGAATGAGGAGGCTTTGAAAACGTCTCGAGTGAAACGCTTGTTTTCACGTGCCCAGGTCACCCAGACGGACGTCTCACATGAAGATGTGTTGAGGATGTCTCGAGCGAACCACTTGCTTTCACGTGTCCAGTTCGCCCAGGCGGATGTCTAGCATGAGAATGTGTTGAGGATGTGTTGAGCGAAACGCTTGTTTTCTTGTGTCCAGGTCGCTTAGGCGGATGTCTAGCATGAGGATTTTGACAGGATGTCTAGCGAAACGCCTGTCCCCAGCACGTTCCGTAGCGCGTCCCCTTGGCACGTCCTGCGGTGCGCCCCCCTTGGCACGCCCCCTGGCGCGTCGCCTGGCGCGTCCCCTGAGACGTTCCGCGGCGCGTCCTCCTGGCATGTCCCCCTGTCAATTAGCTCTGGGGCAGCTACTATGTGTTCACGCAGCTCGAGATTAAGATCCAGATCAGTTCGGTCAGGACTCGGACGCAAAGGAGGACTCGATCCACGACGCTGTAGAGCGCAATCGCGGCATGGCACATCGCAATTCAGCACGGTGCAGCACAGCACAGCCCTCGGCAGGATACATCGAGATTGATACATTCAGCATTGCATTTGCCCGTCACCCAATCATTTTTGTTTGAAAACGTTGCCACGCGTTGCATTTCTATATTCCTTTCCGGGTTCGTGGGTCGATCATGTTGGAGTCGTCGGGTCTCAGAGATTCTCGAGTTGTCCCCACCCGATGGTGTCCTCGTCCTGGCTTCCTGGCTTCGCTTGCAGGAGGTGGAGGCGGAGGAGGAGGAGGAGGAGGAGGAGGAGGAGGAGGAGGAGGAGGAGGTGGAGGCGAAGGAGGAGGAGGAGGAGGAGGAGGAGGATTTATCCTCACCCGCTTTCGTCCTCGTCCTGGCTTCGTCTTTGCAGGCAGCTCCGCCCCCTCCGGCGACGGCTCGCGGGCGTCCCCGGCCGAGCTCGAGGCCCACCGGGGGCAGGCCGCCTCCCGCGGGCCCTGCGCGGGAGAGGACCGGCGGTGTGCAGCACGAGGGGGCATCGGGGGCGGAAAAGAGGGGGGTGATGACTAGGGGGGGGTGGATATCATGGCGGGGGCCATGATATTTCCCCAGATTTCAGGGCGCCTCTTCTTGTTTCATTACGTCCCTGGCCCCCCCGCTGGGCCGCGCACATGCCGCCTGTCATGATTTGCACACCCCCCTCTTGGACACCCCCCTCTTGGCCGTTCCCGAGGGCAGGGGCGAGGGGTCCGGGGCAACGACAGGGGGGGGACAGGACAGGGGAGGACAGAGGGGGTAGGACA
Organism: Prorocentrum cordatum; assembly: GCA_963575745.1. Classification (NCBI taxonomy): domain Eukaryota; class Dinophyceae; order Prorocentrales; family Prorocentraceae; genus Prorocentrum; species Prorocentrum cordatum. The sequence goes on along the minus strand of CAUYUJ010021904.1, from coordinate 465,635 downwards.
GGGGGGGATAGGACCGGGGAGGATTGGATAGGAAAGGACAGGATAGGATCGGACAGGATAGTACAGGGGAGTATAGGATGGGGGATAGGATAGGATAGGATAGGATAGGATAGGATAGGATAGGATAGGATAAGGGGAGGATCGGATAGGATAGGATAGGATAGGATAGGGAAGGATAGCATAGGATCGGATAGGTGAGGATAGGATAGGTGCGATAGGCGGGGGAGGATAGGATAGCGGAGGATAGGCATCTACCCCCAATCGTCCACTTCTCGCCGATAGGGCTCTGATAGCCCCAACCCGCCCCGGAAGGCGCGGTTTCGCCATCGCCGATCCGTCGGCGACGTGTCGCCGATTCCGGGCCGATGTTTCCCCCCCCCCTGTGCCGGCCCCACCCCTACCGTTGCCCCTCAACGGAGGAGGGGCCGGCCCTCGGAGAGCGCAGGGGGCCTCTTGAGAAGCTGGCGGCGGCATCCGAACCCCCTTACTCGTCGAGATGTTTATTTGCGTGTGTAACGGACCCTTCCCGCCCCGAGCAGACTCCACCGCTCCGGGACACGCTTCGCATACGAACACCACGCCCCGGGGAGGGCACCTGATATATATATATATATATATATATATATATATATATATATATACACACATATATACACATATATATATATATATATATATATATATACACATACCGGTGGACATACCCTTGCCGATCAACGGTGCAGGTAATTCGGCGGGCGCCCGGGGTGGGTTTCGGAATTCGTGGAGCACGTGGCGAGATTTGGGCCTTATTCCCGCCTCCCATCGATCCAGGAGAATCGATGGTCGGAGGGAGTAATCGCCGCGAAGGGTCTTTAACCCCCCTCCCAACACTGGCTTATCGACGGATTGTGACCCCAACAATCTCAAGAGAATATGTTTCCCCCCGGCGGCGGCCACCGCTGATGTTCGGGGGGGGGATGAGGATCCCTGATGATGTTGCTGCTGTTGCTGCTGTTGCTGCTGCTAATGACGATGATGACGATGTCAACGACGACGATGATGATAACGATGACGATACTGATGATGATGCTGACGATTATGATGACGATGATGATGCTCATGCTAATGATGATGATGGTGATGCTGATAAGCTGCTGCTGTCAATGGTACTGGTGATGCCGATGATGATGATGCTGATGAGAATACTGATGATTATGATGCTGCTGATGATGGTGGTCAGGATCATGATGCTTATGATGCTGGTGATGATGATGAGGATGATGCTGCTGATGATGATAATGATGATGAGAATGATGGTAGTGTTGATTATGATGACGATGATGCTAACGACGATGATGCTGATGATGCTGATGATGAGGGTCATGATGATGATGATGATGATGATGATGATGATGATGATGATGATGATGAAGATGAAGATGAAGATGAAGATGACGATGAAGATGAAGATGAAGATGAAGATGAAGGGAAGGACGAGGAGGGGATGACGAATTTGCTTGGCAGCCGAGGGCTTCGGGGGGGGATTCGCATGGAAGACCCTTCGCGGTTAGGGCTCGGGTGTCGCCATCCAAGCAGGGCGGCGGCCACTCCTGGAGGAGGCTTCCGAGAAGGCCTTCCTCGGAAGGCGAGGTCTCCTGCGAGGCGGGGGCATCGGGGGAGCCTCGGCGGCGTGCACAGGGGAGCCTGGGCGTGGGAGCCCCGGCCCTCGGAGACCGCCAGGGGGGCCTCCCAGGTGGAGGCCTCCGCGAAGCATTGCGGAGGCCTTACGTCGGGGGCGGAAAAGAGGGGGGTGATGGCTAGGGGGGGGTGGATATCATGGCGGGGGCCATGATATTTCCCCAGATTTCATGGCGCCTCTTCTTATTTTATTACGTCCCTGGCCCCCCCGCTGGGCCGCGCACATGCCGCCGGTCATGATTTGCACCCCCCCCTCTTGGACACCCCCCTCTTTGCCGCCCCCGATTACGGCCGGCGCCGCCGACCCCGAAGGGAGGCGACGACGACAACGGCGGCGGCGGCGACGACGCCAAGGATGCTTCGTGGGGTCTCCTCGGGCGGCTCGCGGGGGCCTCGGGGGAGGAATTCGGGGAGCCCTGCTGGGAGCCTCCTGGGGGCCCTCTTCGGGCTTTTTTCTGGGCATCTCAGGCCATCGAAATCGAATCGAATCGGAGGAAGCGAAACGAGCCCTGCCAGCGTCGATGGGGTCCGCAGGGGTCGCAGAGCGGGGCCTCTTGGCAGAGGGGGCCTCTGCGAAGGATCTCTTCGGCCGGCGAGGGCTTCGGCGAGGCGGGGCGTCAACCTTGGGAGGCCAGGCATCCCCCCCACTCTCGCCTTTCGTCGGGCATGTTCCTCTACAGGAGGTACTTATCAAGAATGGTATAAAAAAGTATGTGGACGATGTTCGATTTTTGTGTCCAGCTATTTTTGAGCATTGCTCGAGTCTGTTAAAAAAACATTCTCCAGAATCCGGCCTGGAGGGGGACATGCCCGACCTAGCCCTCGCCCTGCCTCGGCGCGCCGCGGAGGCGCTCCCTCCCCGCCCCGGCGGGCGATCCAGGGCGCGCGCCGGGGCGTCGTGGAGGGGCCCCCCCTTCGGCGGCGAGCGAGGGGGAGGGGAAGTGCCGGGAGCTTCGGGTTCGAGGTGTTCGAGGGTTCTCGAGGGCTCTCGGCGCCTCCTCCGCGGTGCTCCAGCCTCGGGAGGCGCTCCAGCGGCTGCGCCTCGCCGCGGGCGCTCTGGGGGTGTCCTCATCGACCCGCACGGCCACCGGAGAGCCGAGCTATGGCCGAACAACCACCAGGCGCCCGAGAAGGAGGAGGCCCTCTCAGAAGGCTCGGAGGCCCCCCCCCGGCCTTCTGAGAGGCTTCTTATGAGCCTTCCCCGGAAGCACAGGGAGCTGATCAGAAGGCGCGAGGGCTTCTGAGAAGTGCCTCCAGCGCCTGGCAGGCGGCGCAGGGAGGCCCAGCGCAAGCGGCGTGCTGGCAGTAGGGCTGACCGGCTGGTGAGGGGCAACGTCAAGGGGGGGGGGGGGGGGGCAGCTCCTGGGCCAGCTCCTGGGGGAGGAGGCGCAGGAGGCGGAGGCGGAGGCGGAGGCGGAGGCGGAGGCGGAGGAGGAGGAGGAGGAGGAGGAGGAGGAGGAGGAGGAGGAGGAGGAGGAGGAGGGCGGGGGGGCTTCCGAGCCTTCTGAGAAGGCCTTCTCCTTCTCACTTCCCTTGGCTCTCCGCCGACCCCTCCCCCCGGAGGCTGCAGCTCCAGGGGAGCTCGGTCCCGTGAGGCGGACCGTTCCACACAGGGCCTTGCCTTCGAGGGCCGAAGGAGTTGTCGTCTCTTCCTCTGCGGAAGGCGGCGGAAGGCCGGCAGAAGTAAGACGAGGCTGCCTCCGCCGGCGGAAGGCTGCGGAAGTAAAACGTTCCCCTCCAAGAAATGACAAGAAATGATCACATTTCTGGGTTCAGGGTTTCTGGACTCCGCCATGCGTGTGCGCGCGCCTGCGTGTGAGCCCCGAGGGCGCCATCGATAGCCTGAAGTTACTCGCGCTTTGCGGTTCCGCTCCGAGTTCTTCTCATCCTCCTTTCCTCCCCTGGGGGGCGGCGCGAGGGCTCAAAGTTACTCGCGCATCGCGCAGCGCGAAGCGCGAAGCACGAAGTTAGGCGCCCTCGGATCCCCGCTTGGCGGCCCCGTGGCGGATGACTGTTGGCACCGCGGCCTCCTCGGAAGGGCGCCCTCCTCGGAAGGGCGCCCCCTTCCCGCCCCTTCGCCATGCTCCTGCGCGCCGCGGAGGAGTATCCCCGTCTGATCGTCCAGAATACGTTCCTGACCGTCTTGGAGGGCCCACCCCCGAGGCTGCAGCGCCGGCGGAATTCGGTCCCGTGATGTGCGCCGTCACCTTTTGCACAAGTCGAAGAGTAAAAAACGGCGGGCCCGGCGCAGATCCAAGAGATCCGCGCGGAGCGCCAAAAGTTGATGTTTCTTTGCGTGCTCGTGCACGCTCATGTGTGATAAGTGAGGGGCGTGGGCGGAAGGGAGAGCACAGAGGAGGACGGGTTGGCACAGGGTGTGTTGAGGTTCGAGCTCAGGTCCGCGGGTGGGCTCCGACAACGGCGCTTTTCCGAGGGATTGCCCGAGCAGTTCTTTGCGTTTGCGTGGGCTCGACGGTCAGAGGAAGCTTCGTTGCCGCCCGGCACGCTGCAGAGTTCATCCCCCGCTCGGTTTCCCCGCAAGCGATTTGCGTTTAGCCAATCCCTGGAGCAGGGGCGCCCACGCTGCAGATTTCAACAAGCGATTGGCGTTTAGCCAATCCCTGGAGCAGGGGCGCGCGTCCCACGCTGCAGATTTCCCCCCCCCCCGCCGGGTTTCTCCGCAAGGGGATGGCATTTAGCCAATCCCTGGAGCAGGGGCGCTCGTCCCACGCTGCAGGTTTCAATCCCCGCCGGTCTCCGCAAGGGGGTGGCATTGAGCCAATCCCTGGAGCAGGGGCGCTCGCTCCCGCCAGTCGGTCTCGCCCGGCATGCCCCCCCGCACCGGGGCGGCACGTGTGCAGAGCGGAGGCTTGCAGCTGGCAAGCGTCACGCGGGACTTGGACGTCTCATGATTCACCCTCGCAGGAGCGAGAAGCGAGATGGGAGAGGGAGCAGGGAGAGGAAGCTAGCTCGGTGCGCGAGCAGCAGGAAGCCGAAGAACAGGAGAGGATCGAGGACGAGCAGGAGCAGGGGGAGCTGGAGCAGAAGGAGCGGGAGGAACAGGAGGGACCAGGAAGGGAGGGGTGCGACCACGATGAGGAAGGCCCGGATCCAGAAACCGGCGGCCCACGCTGGGGCGAGAGCGCCATGCTGGACGGCGGGAGCGCTGCGTTGATCCTGATACGAGACCAGCGCTGCAGCGGCAGCACTCTTTTGAGACTCTTAGGGAAGGAGCAGGCGGAGCAGGAGGAGCAGGAGGAGGATGAAGAGGAGGAGGAGGAGGAGGAGGGCGCGGAGGGAGGGATGGAGATGCGGGAAGAGGAGAAGGAGGAGGAGGAGGAGGAGGAGGAGGAGAGGAGGAGGCGGGAGGCGGAGGGGGGACGGAGATGCGGGAAGAGGAAGAGGAGGAGGAGGAGGCGGAGGAGGAGGAGAAGGGAGGGACGGAGATGCGGGAAGAGGGAGGGCCACGGCCACAGCGCCCGCGCGCATGCGCGCTCCCTGTGATGGGTTTCCTGGGCGGCGCACGGCCTATAGGAATACTGGGACGGTCGGCCCCCGTTCAAAAAATCGGCGCCACCCCAACATACTGACACTGCGCGCGCGTCGCCCCCCCCCCCCCCCAGGGGCGACGCGCGCACCGAGGAATCGTCTAGTATATGCGTCATGGCGGGGGCTTCCTGCCCACGCCCCTCGGGAAACGCTATATAACAAGATGGGCATACTAATGGTCGGGTCGGGGGCGCGTCCATAGAGGACATGTAGGCACCTCCACGGAAGACATCTAGCACCAGTATGTCTGTGTGCGCGCCCCACCAAACGGCATAAACATCCATTTCCCCAAGGTGCGCGCGGAGGTTTTGGAACTGCGCTGCGCCCCCCTCTTTGTCGCGCGGAGCGCGCCAGGGGCGGCGGCGGAGGCGCCGCCAGGGGGGGCATAGCGCCGATCCGAGACATCCGCGCGGAGCCCCGAATCTGCATGTTTACGACGTTAACTGTTTCTCTGGCATCGGGGGGGCCCCGGGCGGGGCGGCGCGCCCGAGCGCCGCTCCTCAGTTCGCGGGACGGCGCTCGGGCATGCCACAACCCAGAGGTCGCATCCCACCCCGCCAGGCGGGGTGCGGTGCGACCTCCCCTTGGGAGGGGAGGTCGCACCTTACCCCCCCTCGGGAGGGGAGGGGTTCGACCTCCCCCTCAGGGGGGGGGGGGGGGGGGGGGGGGGGCGACCTCCCCTCCGGGGGGGTGCGACCTCCCCTTGGGGGGGGAGGTCGCACCTTACCCCCCCCCCCGGGAGGGAGGGGTTCGACCTCCCCTCGGGGGGGGGGGTGTTCGGCCTCCCCTCGTGGGGGGGCGACCTCCCCTCGGGGGGGGGGGGGCGGCCCGCCCCCTCCCCCCTCGCGAGGAGTTCTCGGTGGCGGGGGGGCCCTGCCTCCTGTTGGGGATCCACGGCTCCGAGAGGAGAGATGCAGCAGGGGGGGCGAAGTGTAGCGATCGAGAAGGCCTCGAGGATGAGGCATCAAGCAGTTCAGGTCTACCCGAGCAGGCAAAACGAGTCTCGAAGAAGAGAACTAGCATAGGCATAAGCATGAACTCTTGGTGCTCCGCGCGGATTTATCGGGTCTGCGCCTGGCCCCCTTGGCGGCGCCTCCGGAGGGGTGCCCAGCGCTGATCCGACAAATCCGCGCTGACCGCCAACAGTGTATGTTTATGCCGTTTTCTGTTCTTCCAAAGTTGCTGGATCGCGCCTTCACGGCCCGTGGTGAGGCTGGACTGGGTGCCTCGTCCCTTTACGGGACACGCTTGTGCTGCAGACGCGTATCTTAGATTCGAGACGCAGCCGTGGTTGGCTCAAGGCCGCACGAACGCGTATGTTTTGTTTTCCCAGTCGTTCCCTCCGTTGCGAGGTGGTGCACCGGCCCCTGCATCTGGACGCCCGAAATGGGTACGGAAAGAATTGGTACAATGCCCAACAGCAGTTCTTGTTCATTTTGAACAGGATTCGCTGTCCACGCCGCCGCGGCCTGTGTCCATTTGAGACAGAGGGCCGCCTGCCCAACAGCGGCCGCTGTTGGTTTGGGGCAACATGTGCTGTTGGGCATTGTACCCATTGTTTCGGTACCCATTTCGGGCGTCCAAACTGCAAGCTTGTGCACGGGGAGAGCTGGAGCTACCCCGCAAGGCGCAAACGAGATCAGCAGTGCACTCAGTCCACTCTTCCAGCTCCGCAGCAGCCACCTGTACACGTCAGGGCACGCTCGGCCTGCCATATTTCCTAGGCTTCCGTTAATGGGCATCGCCTTCTAGTGAAGCCAGGCGGCAGCTGTGGTAGTCTTTGATGCATATGCTCTCTCATTGAGAACTGAGATGTGGCGGCTGAGGGGTGCCCGCCCTCGTTTCTATCTTCCCCCCTCGCCCCGTCCTTTCCCAGAGGTCACATTGTGCTCCAAGAGGGCCATTTGATTGTTGGAGATAGTCCATGTCCTAAGGCACTCACTGATTGTTTGACGAATTCTGAAATATCAGTGCGTCGGCTGCAACAGCCTCATGGTGTCTCTTGGAGAGCGTCCTCCTCATTATTTCGTCATGGTTATTCCTTCGTATGGTCCCTCCGCATTCTCACCACCCTTATTCCTACATGTTTCTCTTTCTCCTCGGACGCCCTCCTACGTCCAGCTGCCTGCGGCAAGTCGCGTCACCTTGCCAACCTAGCATTCAGGGTGGTGGCCACTGTTCATCTCTAGGTTTGGGAGAGCTATGATCTGGAGAATGGGAATGATGAGGATGATCAGGATGATGACGATGATGAGGCGAAGGATGAGGAAGGCTGGAAGGCTGGGGCGCAGCTCCCGGGGGAGGCCCAGGGACGGGCGCGCCTGCGGGATCGCACCGCTCAGTACGACTCCACGTACGTCTTCTCCAGGCCGATCCACTTGTCCCGGTCAGCAGCGAGTTGCGTCCAGCTGCGATGCCCCTCCGTCGCACAGAACCGCCATAAAGTGTCTTCCCACTTCGTGCGCCTCCCGCACGATGGACGCGTCAGTCTGCCCCAGCCAGAGTTTCTCGTGTCCCGTGTCCATTCAGAATCTCTCCAGAAGGTGGCTCTCCACACCCATGAACTCGAACTCATTCTCCACGCGTGTCCTGCCCACGACCACTCACGTCGCGCGTGTGCTTTGGTCCACTCTCGCACTCCCACGCGATGCGCCTTTGTCCACGCCCTCTTTGTGGCTCTGGAGATCCACTCATGCCATTGCTCGTCTGGCCTACGATGGAAAGCGCAAATGTAGCGTAGCATCTTGTTTTGAGCGGATTGGAGAATCCGTAACTCTGCAACCCGGGGAGTCCACGAATTCGAACAATACAAAACACTGCTGCCGACAGAAACGTCAAGTAGTCGAAGCCGGCGCGAGATAGACACTTCCTGGTTCATCAACAGCCGTTTCATGGCCCAGAACTTGCGCCATCCCACAGAAATCCGGTGCTGAATTTCCGCGTTGGTCACGTCGTCCAGAGGTACCACAGAGCCGAGAACTTCCAGAGGATCTCCCGCCGCCAGCACGTGCAGGGAGAAGCCGGACCATATTTCCACGTCCCCGCGCCGCACTTCCTGCAACCTGTTGGTCTGGGCCTTGCATTTCGTGGGGTGTAGGTTGAGCCCTCTTTTCCTCAGTGCGTCTCGGAGTGACAGCACCATGCGCTTGAGTGACAACCAAGATCGCGCAACCAACGTCACGTCGTCGGCGAAAGCCACGTGTGTGAGACGTCTGCCTTTGAGCTCCTGCCCCACTGCGGTGCCGTATCCTCTGCGTTGCCAGACGCTGTTAACTTCCTTCAGAACTTGCACCATTACCAGATTGAAAAGCACTGGTGAAAGAGGGTCCCCTTGACGGACTCCGCGTTGTACATGGAACCGCCTGCTCTCTACGCCCGGGGCCACTTGCACGTAGGCTGACATGTTTCTGTACAGCTTCCTGAGAACACAAACAACACCAGCTTCAATATCAGAATCCATTATGGCATCAAACATTTGTGCGTGATGCACTCGGTCGAATGCTTTTTCGACGTCAAGGGTTGCCAACCACAATTCTTCGCCCCATTCTGCTGGTTTCTCAACCACCATCCTTAAAACATGTACTGCGTCATCGCATCCCCTTCCTCGACGAAAGCCGTATTGTTCGTCCTCCAGCTTGTTCTCCACATGGTCCCGGATGCGGCTGTAGAGCACAGTGCTGAATAATTTCGCCATCACTGGGATAATCGATATCGGCCGGTACTTGAAAATGACAGACAAGCGAGCGACCTTCCATTCGCCTGGTGGCTCCATTCTGCCTTTCAGGATGTCTGTGAAAAATGACGCAATGATGCGTATCAGCCCTGCGTGTTCAGTGCGCAACATTTCCGCCACAAGACCGTCGTCAGCTCCTGTTCTCCGATTTTTCATACGCCGGAGGGCTGAATTGAGTTCCTCTGCCGTGACCTCCGGTGCGTCGTCCGTCATGCAGGCCTCGTCGATTGCACCCGTTGATTTCCATTCTTGGTACAAGTCCTCGTAGAGTTCAGCGAAAGCCTCTGCAATGCCCCCGCTGTCGGAGACGACGTCCCCGGCCATGTTCTTTACCTCGGCTACGTTCAGCACTCCAGAATGTTTCTGTTGCGTTCGTTGTAGATCCCGTAGGCCGCGCCCTTGCTCGGCAACATCACGTACTTCCCTGTCTTGTCGCTGGCGACGTTGGGCCCGGAGCGCTTTCCATAAACGTTTAGACAAATCTTTCCGAGCTTCTGCGTCATGCTCCCCACGCCTGGCTTTAAACAAGTCGGACACCTCCGTGTTGTGCTTCAGTTTCTCCTTCTGTTCCCCGACGCCCCCTTGTCGAGCTGCTTCAACCACCGTCGCAGTGACGTCGGACAAGTTACGATGCTCCTTCGAAAGCCCGTCGGTCAAGAGATCGTGGTAGACTGTTGGCAAGTTCTGCTCGTCGAGCGTCGCCGCCCATCCCCTTGGGATCCGTTGCTTTCCAGTCTTTGGCTTGGCATGTATATCCATTCTCAGAGTTCCGAAAACGGCTCGGTGATCCGATTTGCCGTCCAAGCCGTTCCAGGCAGCCGCTGTCGTAACGCAGTCCTGCCTCGACGAATCCACGAATATGTAATCTATCTGCCGCTTCTCCCCGGTACTGTACATTCGGTGAGTCCACGAATGCTCCCAAGGATGTGAAAATAAACTGGCTGTCGCAATTAGTTTTGCTCCATGCAGCCAATGCGCCAAGATGTGGCCCCGATCATTTCTTCGTCCGTGCCCGTACTGCCCGATGACTCGCCAGTCGTCAGCGGCCACTCTCTTGCACAAGATGGCGTTCGCATCCACTCCAAGAACAAAAGCACGCTTCTGTTTCCGAGCCTGCTGCAGAATAAGTTCCACGTGGTGCAAATCAGAGTCAAAATCAATATCTGGCGAAGGGCAGGAAGAGTAGGAAGAGGAAGGTTGGTGCTATCCTTCGAATCGACACACCCACTCTTCCAGCAACGTTCGCCTCATCTCCTTCCTATCTCTGGACAAGGACTGCAGTGGGCGCGTGAACCCGCTCCGCAGCTAATAGGGGGTTCTGTCGACGCCGACTGCGATGTGCCCCATTCGCCCGCGCCCGGAACATCCCGCAGTGCTGTCCGTTGTCTGCCAAGTGCCGTGCTCCTACGACGCCCGCCGCAGGCTTGAGTGGTGCATGCAGTCCGTGGGGTGGGGAGTGGGGTGCGGGCAGGGATTGCCCCTTCCTCCTCCTCTTCCTCCTCCTCCTCCTCCTCCTCCTCCTTCTCCTCCTCCTCCTCCTCCTCTCCATCTCTTTCTCCTTCTCCTTCTCCTCCTCCTTCTCCTCCTCCTCCTTCTCCTCCTCCTCCTGAGCGGGGGATGAGAGGCGTGGGCTATTTCTTTTTGTTTCTCTCAGCAGCGAAGCGACTTCGCATGTGGACCGGATGGGGGGAGGTGCACCGTTCCATAGAATGGGCACGTTCCAAACATCGCAGATCAACTTAGCCTGCCAGACATTACTTGGCTCCACGAAGCTCGTCCGCGTGTGATTGGAGAGGGAACGTGACAAGAGGGTTATCGCTCCAGCCACGGGGGGCGGATATTGAAAAACATGAACGCTTCCTCGCACGCTTGGTTGGAAAAACGGTTCGGTAAGGTTTTCGTTCTGGCCGCAGGATTGAGAACATTCGAACGTGTTAGTGTACTCGCCTGCGGGTCCCCCCTCGGGAGCCCCAAACATCGCCTCTTGGACCCTTCTTCGAGCGCTCGTGGGGCGCTCTTCGGCGCTCGTGGGGCCGCCTTGGGGCTCTCTTGGGCCTCTGTTGGGGCTCTCCGGGGCCACCATGGGGCCATCTTGAGGCCTCGGAAGAATATTAGAAACGAACGGGCGAGAAAGCAACCACACATTGATTCCCTCTAGGGTTTGGAAGTTGGGCCTCTTCGGGGCATCCCCGGGGAGCTCTTTTGCCACTTGGAGCCGTCTTGGGGCATCCTGGAAGCCATATTGAGGCATCGTGAGCTATCTTGAGCCATCTTGAAGGTCATCTTGGGCTTTCTGAGGCCCTCTCACAGCCGTCTTGGGCGAAACACTCCACTCTGACATCTCGCGACCGCCCCCGTCCAGGTCCAGGGGAGGGGGTCGGGGGAGGGGTCAAGATTCCCTCCCCGCCCGCAAGCCGTCTCGCTCACTCCCACGCGCCGTCCCAACACATACACAGCACCCGAGCCTGGCCCGAGCCGCAGCATATTCAGCAGTCGTCTTTGGATGGGCAGCTACTGGGGGCGGATCCGCCGCTGCCGCCGCCGCCTCCGCCGCCGCCGCCGCCGCCCTCGCTGCCGAATCGCAGCCGCCGCAGCCGCTGCTGCCGCAGCCGCTGCCGCCACCGCTGCCGCCGCCGCCGCCACCGCCGCCGCAGCCGCCGCCGCCGCCGCCCCCGCCGCCGCCGCCACCGCCGCAGCCGCCGCTGCCGCTGCCCCCGCCGCAGCCGCCGCAGCCGCCGCCGCCGCCAAGTGTACTCTGCATTGTTTTGGTGACAGGGATGGTGGGGGGAGGCCGCATCGGGTTCGCTGCGCATGCTCCGAATTTGGAGGCACAATGTGTGTTTGTATTGTTTTTACAAGGGATGGTGGGGGGGCGCATTGTCCCCGGTTGGCTCCCAGTCGCCTGGGGGAGGGGGTGTACACTAATAGGGAACAGTGGTCAAGCTACCCACCCGCCCGCAAGCCGTCTAGCTCACTCCCGCCAGCCCTCCCTGCACATCAGTAGCAGCACGTTCAGCGGTCGTCTTTGGGTGGACAGCTACCGGGCACAAAAGCCGACCCCAGGTGCGCGACGCTTAGGCGAGGTGCGCCACGCGTGCCAGGGGCGCCACGCGCGTCACGCGCACCTCGGGCCCGATCGTGACAGGCACGCCTGGTGCTCCAGATGCGCCGCGTGCTCCGAGTGTGCCAGGTGTGCCGCACACTCCAGCCGCGCCAGGTGCGCCACGTTCGGGGCACGCGCAAAGTGTGTCAGGCGCGCCTGCGCACGTGACAGCACACATCGGGAAACATGCCGCCCCCACCAACCTTGTCGAAAACCAATGCCCATCATTGTGTTTGGTGGGCCTGCGCACAGCAGGCCACGCGCCACCACCCCTCGCGTCCCAGTCAAAAACCAGCTGACAGTGATTGCGGGATGGCCGCGCACGATCCAGATGTAGCCGCGAGGTGCATGTTGTATTGTTTTTTGTTGCCACGGGTGGTAGCCGTGCGCGCAGCAGGGAATATGCTGACAATCCCGCCGTCACTAACACAATCAATACAAAGTGCTCGCGGGCCTCACAAGCATGATTCAATGCCCCAAAATGTACGTTGTATTGTTTTTGACAAGGATGGTGGGGTGGGGCGCATCGAGTTGGCCGCACATGCTCCAAGTGTGGAGGCAGAGTGCGGTTTGTATTGCTTTTGGTAGAGATGGTGGGGGGGGGCCCTCACGGTGTCGGCATGGTTCCGGGTTGGACGCCGGCCGGGTGGGTCAGGGGGCGTATGTTAGTAAGGAATAGTGGTACATTTTTCCACGAAGGTGCATACAAGGGGATTGGAAGAGGAAGCTCCCTAGACCACCTACGCCCAGGGCTGGTGGGATTGCGTCTTTAGCTTTGACTAGCGTCTGGGAGTCGATGAGATGTGCCGACCTCGCGTCGATACAGCGTCGATTAGCGTCGACTAGCGTCGACGAACGTCGATTCGCAACAGCCGACAAGATGGTATGGGAGGTTCCCATATGTTGCCACCGAAGCCATCCTCCTAGCATTCGCGGAGCCTTCCCCGAGCTCCACATGGAGGCCGCCAGGCTTTCCAGGCGGCCCAAGCCCCCCAGGATCTGGTCCCTACAGTCAAAGGTGACGAATGTGTCAACCCTGTCAAATCAAGGGTACCTTTGTGTCCCTCCCGTGTTTCGCGACCCATGCCTTCTACAGTCCCATGGCAATGTTGCTTTCGGCAGGGTCTTGTATCCTCCAGCGTGTCCTCTCCAATCAACCCTCACTGTAGCGGACCCCGCGGCAGTCAGAAACGCTCATAATCCATTGAGGTTGTTCGTGTTTGCGATTTTGTCTGCCATATTCGGGACGGTACACTTATTCGGCCTCGTGTGGTTTCAGTGAGCTTCGTAGGGGCCACTGGCGCCCAAAGAGCCCCCCCAGCAAGCTTCATGAGCCCCAGGGCTGCCACAAAGGGGGAACACATTGGAGCCACGTCTTCTTCCCGCAGCGTTTTCCTGGAACCACCCAGACGCCAAGGGAAGCCTCGTCCTAGCCAGCCCCAGCCCCGCTAGCGGCTCCTCCCTGGAGCTTCAAGGTCACGGGCCTGCCCCCTCCTCGCTCGGCCTCCTTGCCTCTTCTGCCCTCCGTCCGCAGTGGGAATCCACGCGTCAGGCCTGACACTTTTTTGTTTTTCTCGCGCCAGTGCTCGGCCGGGTCTCGGCCGAGGCCGCTTCTGCCGGTGCCGTTCTCTCCCGGTGCCCCGTGCGCTCCGCCGGGCCTGGGCCTCTTCTTGGCGGCATGGTGCCCGCAGGCGATGCTCCTTCTGCCTCGCGAAGCCTCGAGGGCCCCCGTGCGGTCCAGCAGTAGGATTGTCCGCACCTGTTTCCGCCGGGCCTGGGCTTCTTCCTGGCGGCATGGTGCCCGCAGGCGAGGCCCCTCTGCCTCGCGAAGCCTCGAGGGCCCCCGGCACGGGTACCGGGGCGGAGAGCTGGAGGCGGCTCGGGCCTTGGTCCGGTTGCGTCCGGCAACGCCCGGTTCCTCCGGCGTGCGACGCCCCCTGCCGAATTTGCTGCTGCAGGCCTCCCAGGAGCGCTGCGGACTCCATGAGTCGGCGGTCTGGCGGTCCTGCCCAGGCCTTTCCGGCGCAGATGCTCGGCGGGGGGAGCCTTCCGAGTGGGAGGGCGATGACGAAAGTAGACGGAGGCGACCACACGTTCGCTTGCAGGCTCGAAAAAGTGATCGCCATCTCTTTCTCATTGCCGCCGCCCTCCTCCTAAGCCATCTCCTTCTCCTTGCCACCGCCCTCCTCCTCGTCGCATCTCCCGGCGACGTGCCGCACGCGCTCAGAGTGCATTCCACTCGCCTCTCGGGGCACAGGTCTAGCGCGTGCTTCCAGAAAGTGGAGGCTACTGCTGCGCACATGCAACATGCGCCAAGCGAACCTCAATGACGCATGGGGGGACTGCATCGAATCGGTGCTTCGCATGATTACAGTGGGAACCTCTTGAGACAGGCAGCATCATGTTCGACACCGCGCCCCTAATTTCATCCTCGGGGGGGGTGCATGGCGCGATTGTCACCTCGACCTCCCCCCCCCCTGGGGGGCGAGGGAGGTCCAGGTGACGAGCACGCCCTGGGCGTTTGGCTTCTCGCGGGAAGGCCGAGCCGTGGCGTTCGAGCGACCAGTGGGAAAGAGGCGGTGTGAGGACAGGGGAACTGAACCGAACTGAGCTGAAGGCAAAGGCTCATCGTTAGCCTGCCTGGAGAGTGGGAAGGAGCAGAGAGATCGTTCACTACAGCAAGAGAAGAGCCCTCCCTCGGGGACGGCCTCGCGAAGAGCGCGTCGACAGCGCGCCGCCTCCCGCCGAGCCTGTATCTGCGCCGGGCGCTCGGGGGCGTGGGCGGGGGGAGGGAGGGGGGCGAGGCGAGGGATCGGAGGGGAAGACGGGAGGGGAACACGAGCCCGGCCCAGCCTCCGGAGCAGGTCGAGCAGTCAGCCTCCACGACGGCGACGGTCGGCCTCCTGGGCACCGTGCAGGGGAGACCCGCGCCAGGAAGCACCCTGCTTGCCTCCAGGGTGCCCCGGGTTTCTTGGGCTTCAATGGTTTTGCGACGGAGGTCGCGACGCTCCCGCACAGAACACCAATGGACGCCCTGGGGGTCCAGGGTTGGGCCTCCCGTGGAAGGTTTCTGGTGGACTTGGCCTCCGTCTAGCTCACGTCCTCTCAGGCACGTACTCCCGACGCAGGTCCTCTTAACTCTGGTCCTCTCCCAAAAAGGGCTCGGGGTCCTTTCATTGCTCATCTTAAAGCGGGCCTGTCCCTCTACAGGGGGAGTATTCAAAATTAGTATAAAAATGTATGGGGACCATTTTTTGAGTATTGGTTGACCATTTTGAGTTGTTTTTGGCTATTTGTTTATTGTTCCTCGAAAGTCCCCCTGTAGGGGGACAGGCCCGACTTAATGCTAATCACGATCGGCCTCCCAGCCACCGCATCCCCACCCCAAACCCCCACTGACATTTGGCGAGAGCGCCCCCTCCGCGGGCCACCGCCGCTCGGCGACGGGCGCGTCCGGGAACCACTTTGCGAGGCGCGGGGGGGCCGCTGCCAGGAAGGCAGCAAGGTCGATAGGGCGGCTCGAAGGCGGCTTCAGACGCTCACGCTAGTCCCCATCGCAGCCACGACAAGCACCAGGGGCTTTCATTTCTTCCACGGCCTTCTCTTCGTGCACCTCGTTTCTCTTCTCTTCGTCGACCACCTCCCCCTCCTCGTCTTCCTGATTGTCCTCCTCTCCGTAGCAAATGTGGCTCAAGGCTCACGTTTCTGACGAAACAGAAGTGGACACCGCTGATCCGCGGCAGACAACCGCGTTCAACTTGGCATCATTTCTCCCGCCGTGCTGCACCGCATGGCCCCCACTTTCTGATTGCACGGTGGCCCTACGCTTCCTCGCGTGGGTCGTTTTTGTTCCCCGATGGGCGGTGCCAAGCAGCAGCGCCGCGCAGCTGCTAAACCATGGTGTTGCAAGCGGCGCACGTATGCCAAATCTGACATGGACTGGATCAGCAAGGCAGGTCACACATGGTGCTCGCAACGGTGTTGCCAACAGGAGGCGCATTCAAAAGAGATCCGCCGCCCAAAGTTCCTGCTAAGCGTTCCGTTCAGATGTCTTCCCAGCGGGAAACGGCCATGGAGGCGCAGTTCCTTGATTTGCGGAACAAGTTGTGGTAATTGCAAGGCGGGAGTGATGACAGGTGCTGGGGCAGGCAGCCCGCCTCGGGCAACACCTCAATTCTCATGCACGGTGGCGGTCAAACGTCGCTGCGTTCAAGAGACCAATCAGGTGATTAAAGTGTTTGGTTCCAGCGGCGCGGGGCTCAAGGCCATACTGTTGGCTGAGCGAGATCAGTTGGCTGCAGACGCGGAGGCGGACAGCCTCATCGAGGCAAGTTTGCAGTGGTTCTCTAAAACCACATCGTAGCAGCGAGGGCCAATAAAAGCGGGCGCACGGCGACACTGGTGGTTGCCAGGGCAGCTCTGGCAAAAGCTGCGCAGAACGGCGAGACAGCAGAGAAGGCCGACGCCGCTGCGGTTGCACAGGTCATCGAGCTCGACGGGAGGTTTCGCGCGGTCGTGGTCACTGCTGCCTCGCATGAACCCCATTGAGGGCAAGCCCGCAGCGTCCGCCATCTTGCTGGGATTTGAGGCCACGGCCGCTCAGCATGATGCGAGCAAGCATCAAGGCCACCCTGGGTGGTTCGCACAATGTCGCACGCGACACTGCAGGGGCGGCGGAAATCGTTGCCAGGGTCATGCAGTCGGCGGTAGAGCAGCGCGCGCGAGGAGCCAGTCCATCCTGTGGGGGCGCGCTGTCTACCCCAGCTGCGCCCCCTGTTCAGCTGGGCCCCCCCCCCAGGTGGCCCAGCGCAGGTCGGCGAGGCGGTCCAGGGGCAGTGCGTCGACGGCCTCGGCGCGGCGACCTGCCGCGCACATCTCAAGGCTCGCGGCGTCGAGGCCCCTGCGAACGAAGACGAAGATGATCCAGAACCTGAGCCGCGCGAGAAGTTTAAGCGGCATTTTCTTCAAGCAGCGCCCGTCTATAAGAAGCTCAAGGCAGCGCGCGCGGCGGCGCGGGCAGCTGCGGATGCCGCGTGCCCGAGCCAGCCATGATCTTCAGGGGCGCCCTCTCCTCTTGGCCTTCCTGGCGGCGCCCGTGCCGACGTCGGCGCGGTTGGAGCGGGTGGCCCAGCGTCCAACGTTATCCCCCATTGAACTCTTCAGCATGTCCTAGACTCGGGTGACCGCAGCCCGCGGCGTCGTTTGTCCCCCTGGCGGAGTTCGACGCCCAGGCGTCATTCTGGTGGCCTCGGTGCTGACTGCTTGGCGGGTGGGGTCATGGCTGGTGGCGTCTCTAGCGGGCAGTATATAATCGATGCTGCGGCGGGCCCGAATTGCACAGCGGAGCCGGGCTTGCCCGCCCCATCCACTCGCCGCGCTCGCGGCAGTGGTGCGCGGGCTGTCAGCGGGTTGGGTGGGGGCCCGGGTGGGATTGCTTCCAGCGGGCTGTCCGAGTGCTTCGCTGGGGTGACGCCTTGCGCCTCGGCGACCGCCTCGGTTTCGCGGTATCGGGCCGAGGGTTCGTCTTCTGTCGCGATCAACTCCAGCTCGATAGGCCCGCTCCGCAACTACCTCGTCGCGTCGCAGGCGCGGGTTGCGCCGGCGCAGGAGCGCGCTGCGACCCGGCTGGTAAGCGGCGACAGCCGAGGCCGCGTGCTCGACGCGGCCTGGCCCAGTCTCTGGGGTGGCGCCGGGGACGCCGATGGCGGCGGCCTAGGCGCGCCGGGTGTGTTCGCGGCATTTGCGCAGTCCAATGTCACCATTACTGCTACGCCACGGGCAGATGAGCACGACCCTCCCCCGGCGGGCTTGTCGCGGCGCGCGTGGGCAAATTTGGCGTGCACGAACGCTTCTTCGTCGGCTTATCCCATGTGCAAGGAAATGCAGGATAAGACGAATCAAGGGATGATGCGGGGGCTCCCCAAGCACCGCTGGGAGCGCGGCGCCGATTGGGACATGGAGCTCGAGTTTCTGAACATTTCGAGCTAGATCAGCGCGCTCGGATGGCTTGCCCTGGTCGCCGAGGAGCGTTCGCGCGAGCAGACGACCCCGAGGACCCATGCCGCTTTGTTCGCGCGCGGCGGATGGCTGAACCCGCGGACCCCCCCCCTGGTCGACGAGGGCGCCTCCGCCTTCCCTGACCTGCCCGCGGGGCTGCACATCTTTGCGAAGTCCGCGCCAGCCTGGGCCAGCTCGCCCGAGTGCCCCCAGACGCCCGCAGCAGCACCCCCAGTTGGCTGTGCTCGCCTGCCAGCGCATCACTGGCACGCCGTCTTGGAATAGGAATTTTAGCTGAGTTGATTGTTGTGTTTTGTCTTTGTCGCTGCGTCATGGTGGGGCGCGGTCGTCGACGGGGCGGGGCGCGCGCTCGCGGCCCGCTCGGGCCGCGTCGCGCCCGCGACGACATCTCCTCCTGGCCGAGGGGGGCCTCGGGAGGCCCAGCGGCGCACGTTGGCCCGGGCCCCCCCCCCCTGGCGCGGGGCGCGCAAGGGTCCGCGCGCTAAGGCGTGGTCGGCCGCCCTGGGATGCACCTGGCACGCGGCCAAGTTGCGTCGGCGTTTTATCCTAATGATCGAGCTTCCACTATGCGAGGACGCGCCGTGCCCGTACTCGACCACGCAGCTCGACGATATTCCAAGGTGCTGCTCTGATTCCGCGCGGCTAACGAAACGCTGCGCGACGCCAACAGGCGCTGACTTTCTGCGCGCAGGGCGCCCGGGAATCCCCCCCAAGCGGCTCGGGAATCTTGGCGAGAGGACTGCGCCGGCGCGCCGGTCCGCATGTGCCCCCAGGCCCAAGGGGCCATTCGAATGCCCAGAACCAGGCCTCTAACGCGTGGAAGCAGCGGGCCAGAGATGCCATTGCCCCAGACCCCCCGCGGGCCCGCCACTCCTCCCAGGCCGAGGTCCCCCGGGAGGTTCTCGGCCACAGAGCCGGACCGGCCCCTCGCTGGCTCGCGGACGATGAGCTGCATCCTCGAACGGGCGCGCGGCAAGCGCGCGGCAGCCAGCGCTCGGAGACCCCCGCTGGGGCCCGAGCGCGACGGGGGATGAGGTTTGCAAGGTTGTCCGCGAGCGTGGACAGCCTCGGGCCTTAGGGGGGCCCACCCACCGTCCTGCTTGAATCCATTTGCCACGTTAGGCGCGCGGCGCCATTGTCGCCACCTGGCTGGCGGGCCGCCCGCGCAGCGGCGTGGCCGGGTTTGCCGAGCCCGGCCAGAAGGAGTCGCCAGACTCATCGTTTTGGTCCATTGCGTATGCCGAGTCTCTGGCCAGATGCGCGCGCTCATGACGTTTGACTAGTGACGTCGCCACTATTATAGTGAGGTTCGCGGGGCTCGCAGGCGACGCAGTTTCTCGCTCGCGCAACCTCGAGGCTGAGATAGCTGGGTTGGTCGGTGCCGTCTCAATATTTGCGCTAGTCGACGTGGTCAAGCGTTGAACGATCGACCATTCAGAGCAGCTGCTAAAGGAGACCGAAGCCATGTCGTTTCCCATGATATTGGCGTGGATACTCATGGATTCGCACAGGCAGCCGCGACGCCTCAACGCATTCGGCAGCCTGTCTCGGTCATTCACGGCGCATCAAGGCATCGTTGCAGGGTGCAACCATCCGACGGGGATGTGTCTTTTTCCTTTCCATGAAGTGCGATATCTCCTTGCATCTCGCCGAGAGCTCTGGCGGGCGTCGTGCCCATTCGGCTTATCCCGCCATCTGCTACGGATGCCACGCCCATAGAGCACGCGGCGCACGCGTGCACGCGCGATGTCGGCAACGTTGGAGCACGCGCGCAGCTCAGGAAGTCGGGCCTTGCTTGGGGGCGCAATGTGTCTGCAGCGCTCCGCGCTCGCGCTGCTTCCCTGCCTTGGGCTGGCCGCCGAGAGATGGACGAAGAGCTCGGGGCGCGAGATGTCGGGGGGGGGGGGGGGGGGGGGGCACGCCGCGCGCAGGAGAAGAACAGAGGAGAAGCAGAGGGCGCAGGCCATCAAGCAGCGAGGAGAAACATGTCGCATCGAAGCGCGCAGTGGGTCGACGAGTCACAGTGCTCTGGCTGACTGGCGCCTTGCCCGCTGCTGGTCATGGAGGCGCAGTCTCAGGCGCCCCGGACGCTCCGCTGCGCTCTCTCAGACATTTTGCATCCGTTCTTGTCGGGGCCAAGTGTCGCGGAGGCATCGCCGCGCATCTCATTGTCATGTCCGATCCCGTGCGCGACACGGCCTAGGATTGCGCGTTAGGGGCGGTCATCAAGTGCGCCCCGTGGTCTGGGACGGCGGAGCGGTTATGGGCAGGGGCCAGGGGGGCCGGGCTGTCTTGCGCGACGCTTTGACGGGCGACCTGGCTTTGCAGCAAGCGAAGGGGCCTATGTTTATTGGTTGTTTGTCGTTTATCTGGTCTTCATGGTCCATGGCTAACGCCCGCGCGTAGGTCGCAGACGAGGGCGTTGCCATCTCCTTGTTGGGCGCGGCGGCGTCTGGCGCCAAGTTCGAGCTTGCCGCAGATGCGCGGAGATGGCACCACTCCAGAAAGTCTTCCCGCGCGCGGGTCTCCAACTAGCTCTAGAAGGTCTGGCGCTGGGGCCCTCGCGCATGGGATCGAGGCGGCCGCCCGTTCAAAGCAGGCGGGGGCGCCCCAGGGCTGCCCGGCCCAACGCGGCCTACCTTTTCCCGCGACCTTGGCCGAGATTTGTCGCGACGCTTGGAAGGCTGTTTGAAACCGTTAGGGTGCACTGCGTCTCTGGACGCGCGCGGGGCCCCTCATGTGGACGTCGCGCGCGGTGCCCCCTCTCTTTCGGCTGTCCTCTCCAAGCCTCCCACGGATTGCCCTGAGGCGCGTGAGTTGGGAGACACCCGAGGCATTTCGGGGGCCTGAGGTTGTCCTGGATGCCAGTTTTGTTGCGCCTTGACAGTCGGTTGCGCGCGCTGGATGGGCCTCGGCCCAGGCTCGCCGAGCTATTGTCGGCGCGTTGCCAGGGGCCCGACAGACTTTCGCCCGGGCTGAACGACGGGGCGTCAGGCAAGCGCTGCGCCGCCACCCCGGCGCGCGGCCCCTCGGCGTCTGACATCCAGGCCGCGGCTAGAAAGGGCTTCCGGTCCGGGGCCCAGCTCTGGCGCGAGGACCATCCGAGCACGCCGCCGCCCTTTCGCCCTCGAGCTGGAGGGCCGCCCCAGTTCCGATGGCGCCCCGCCGCCCACTCGCGTTTGGGTGACGTTTTGGAGAGGGCCTCGCACGTGCAAGCGTGGGCGGGGAACCCGTGGGCCCACTTTTCCTTGAAGTTCGCCCCCCCGCCACCGCCCCCCCCCGTCTGCGCCCCTGTGCGGAGGGTTTCTGTCGGTGGCCATTGCGGGGGGCCCCTTTGCCACAAGTTCACGATTTGCTTTCTCGCCCGGGCTGCCCAGAGGATGTTGAAGCCAAATCGCGGACGGCCCTCGACCCCGACTACCCTTCGGCCCGTTGCCCCCCCCCCCCCCCCCCCTTCCCCCCAGGACCTGGGTCGCTAGTCGCGAATTCTCTCGCAGTGGTGTGGTCGGCATCCTTCAGGTTACCTCGACGTTGATCAACATGCGCGCGAGTTAAACTGCAAAGGGCAAGCGCCGTAAGACGAGCAATCCCATTCATATTCAGCCTTCCCTTGAAGGGATGCCAATCGTTTAGTCCCCCCCCCGCCCCATCGCCCGTCTTGTCACCCTGGCCGTACCGCGTGCGCTTGCACGGCTGCGCGGTTGTGGATATCGAGGCGAGGTCTAGGCGCGGGGAGTTGGCGCGGTTTTCCTGCCTCAGCCACCTACGTTTGCAGGCGGCTGATCCTTGCCCCATCAGACCCCAGGTCGTCCCTCAGGCTTCAGGTGGTGCATCGGTCAGCTGTTCTCCCCATTGCCTTCCATGCTGTTCCTTTACGCTACTATCCATGCTGTCCGTGCTTTGGTCGTCTTCTTCAACTTGTCCTGTTCGTCCTCCTCGTCGCCTTCCCAGCGTGTGAAATATATACATATATATATATATACATACATACATACATACATATACATACATACATACATATATGTATGTATATATATACAAATACTTGTATCTATACACACCTATACCTAGATATACACATACATGTACATATTTATATACATATATATAAAGGATATAATAACCCAGAACGTAGTTGCTGGCAGTGCTTCTCATGTGATCCCTTGTGGCAGAATTCAACCAGCGTGGCGTCCTGCGCATCGTGGCGTTGCAATTGCCGCCGTTACTCCTACTACTGTCACTGTGGCAACCGCAACAACTACGGCTCTGTCTTCATCCTCTGTGCCATCCTCCGCCCCATCTGCTTCCCTTTCCCCCCCGTCCTTCCTCCTTCTCTCCCCTCGCCCATTATTTCCCCTCTTCCCTGCTCGCTCCCCCCTCTCTGCTCCCTGGCCCCTCCTCCATGCCGACCCTCTTCCCATGAGTCTGCCTTTTTGCCACTCCCTCCTCGGTGGTTCCCCTCCCCCCCTTCTTTCTGCTCCCCATTCCAACTGACTCGTCCTCCTCCTTCCCCGACTCGGAGTCCTGGGTTTTTTCTTCTCCCCTTCCCTCTCTCACCCTTCTTTTTGCTCCTCGCTCCTCGTTCCCTCCCCCCCCCTCCCCTTCCTCCCTCCGCCCTCCCCGCTGCCTTCCCCATCCATGCTCCCTCCCTTTTTCCCTCCGCCCTCCCCCTCTCCCTCCTCGGTCCTCCCTCATGTCCTCCTTGCTCCCGCCTCCCTCCTCTCCTCCCTCCTCCGTCGTCGTCACCCTCCTCCCTCCTCTGTCCTTCCCAGTCCCGTCCTCCCCCCCTTTCCTTGTGATCCTTCGCCCTCGTCCTCCTCGCTCTCCTTCCCCCCCCCCTCTCCCCCTGTGCCTCGCTCTCTCCGTGGGGACCCCGCCCTCCTTCGCCGGGCCCCCCAGGCGCGCGGTGGACTGGGTGCAGAAGTGGACCTCGGAAGGGGCAAAAGGACGAGGCCACGACCCTGAGCAGAGGAGGGAACCCAGACTCCGCTGAGTTGCGAGAACCAGTCGCGAAACGTAGTTTTTACGTTTGTTTTGCCTCTGGCGGCTTTCGCCAGCCCCCTGGACCGTCAAAACAGCAATTCATGATAGAAAGTCGGTCCCGGTGAAGAGGTCGGGACTTCGGGGTGTCGGCGTCATGAACAAATCATGACGTCGGGGTCTTATCCGTACCGCCTCTCTTCCATAGCGTTTCCCCTTGTAGGCTTCCTGGGTGACTCTCATCGCCACCCACCGATGGATTCGCCTCGGAACCCTGGTCAGAACGCGCCCCGGGAGAGGTCCGGGGAGCAGCAGTATCGGTGCCTCTTCGTTTCCCCAGGACCCTCACCACCAGCTGGACGCTGCTGAACTGCCAGGGCGGCGGCGCCGGCCAGGAACCGATACAGCCACGAAGCCGAAATAGAGGCCACTCTGGGTTCAGAGGGGGCGGCAGAGAGAGGGGTGATGACTAATCCTAAAACGGAAATGACGAAACTTCTGAGAACAGTCCCCCGGGAACGTTTTAAAGCACGCGACACAGAGGTAGTGATGTGGATAATGGAGGAACATGCAACGAACGCCGCGGGATGAAATTGGAG
>CAUYUJ010021904.1:361126-441873 GCA_963575745.1 Prorocentrum cordatum | reverse complement strand
GCAGCGCGCGCGCACAACAAGTTGGCCATCGGCGATTTCGGGATGACCAGGCCGAACAGCTATTGCGACTGGTTCGTAGAGTGCGTCAGGCTTCACAAGGTGCCAGTGTGAATTGGGAGACTTAAACATGCGCGTGTTCGATTTGGTCAGACAGTGCCGCAGCTGCGGCCCAATCGCGGGCGCGGCCGCGCGGGCCCCCTGGAAGACCGCGGGCGGAGCGCCCAGGGCAGATAGCATGGCGATTATGTTCTTCGACCTCCCTGAGGAACACCGCCTCGCCAAGGCCTGCGCGTCTTGCGCGAAGGCAGCGGCGGGCCCCTCTCGCAACAAGAACCCGACGCGCTCCTGACGTCCGATTGCCAGAATGGGCCCGGGAAGTCGCTGGAGACGCACTTGCCCAAGAAATTTGCCCAGGGGGGCAAATTGCGCCCTCTTCTGGCGCCATCCGCAGAATCTACCGCCGCAGTCGCGGAGTTCGGTGGAAAGATGGAGCCGATCAAAGATATGCCGAAGTCGCAGCTGCTGGTCTCAGAATTGTGAGAGCGGGCACCCCGCCCAGTCAAAACCCGACAGGAAGAGCTGGACGTCGACATCTGGATGGGTTCCCAGCGACAGGCGCGCAACGGAGCGCATTTCCCATTGCGGGTCTTTGCGCGCAACCAGCCCCGCAGGTCGCCAGAGAAACAAGCGAAAGGCTCACGAAGCGGCACCGCAAGGAAGAGAGGGGGAAGGGCGACGGCAAAGGCGACAAAGCGGAGGGCGCCCATGAGACAAGGGGGCCAGCGCGGCAACCAGTTCATGGGCGGCCACGGCTGGGGCCACCACGGCGACAAGGGCCAGGGCGACCATGAGCGACCACCTGTCGAAGCTCCAGCTCGTGGCCCTGATGCCGCAGTAGCGGCTCACGAGGGGCACCGCGGCTGCTGGCCAAGGAGCAGTTGGCAGGACTGGGGGCAATGGGATCCGAAACGGCGCCGGTGTTCTTGGGATTCCTGGGATGCGGGGTGGGGCCCCAGGCGGTCGCGAGATCAGGGCGCTGCAATCGCGGCTGATGCGCCGCCTGCAGCTGAGACTGAGACGCCGCAGTCGCGGCCTGGCGACCGCGAGCAGGCGGCCGACGACAGCGCATGGGCTCCGTCGGGTCCGTCGGCCGCGGCGTGTGCTCAGCCGCCCGTTTCGTTGGGCGCCGTGCACAGTTGCAGCTTATGGGCGCCGCCTCCATGAAGCCGCAGTTGCGGCATCGCAGCGAACAAAATCGCCATCATCGCTATCATATCTCTCAACATTCGCGGGCTTTAAAACAATCCCCGGGATTGTTTTCGCTTAGTTTCTAAGTTCCGCTATGTCCGTTTTAGGATCAGGCTGGCGTGGGTACCATGGCGGGGGCCATGATATCTTCTGAGATTGCATGATTTGCGCCCCCCCCGCCCTCCCCCATCCTCCTCCCTTCCTTCTCCTTGTGGGTAACTCCTCCCTATCGCACCCCGAGGGTAGTTTTTAGGGCGGGCCGGGCGTTTCGCGTCAGACTTCCTCACCGTTCATGGTTCTGAAGCTGAAAAGGTGACAGCAGTTTCACAGATGGAGGGCGGGTGGTTTTCAAAATGTGGCCCTCGCCTGAGCGCCGCGCACATTCGTTTTCAAAGTTTGCCAGAGTCTCATGGCTTGAGGGCGGGTGGTTTTCAAAATATGGTTTTCGCCTGGGCGCCGCGCACATTCGTTTCCAAAGTTTGCAAGAGCTGCACGGATTGAGGGCGGGTGGTGTCCAAATTGTGGCTCTCACCTTAGCGCCGCGCACATTCGTTTTCAAAGTCTGCAAGAGTTTCACGGATTGGGGGCGGGTGGTTTTCAAACTGTGGCTCTCGCATTAGCGCCGCGCACATTTTTTCAACGCTTGCAAGAATTTCACGGATTGACGGCGGGTGGTTTTAAACATGTGGCTCTCGTTCTAGCGCCGCGCATATTCGTTTCAACATTTGCAAAAATTACACGGGGGCCCATGATCAACATACCAGAAGTTATGGTTTGGAAGGATTCAGGATTATGCGGGCGCAACAGTTATGTTGATTCGTTGTCTTGAAGTCTCAAGAACGGTTTGGATCGTCAAGACGCAGCAAACAGGTTGATACGTGGCGTTGCAATCCCGAGAACAATGTTTTGGCACGCTTCAGGATCTTAAAAAGTGTTGTCTTCCAACGAGGGGCTTTCCTCAATGGACATGAACCGTTGTGGGGGCCTATGAAGAGGGAGTTTGGAGGGACGGTTAACTCCAAAATCGTTGATGACTCTTGGGTTTCCAGTGGTCCCTCCTCCTCCTCCTCCTTCTCCTCCTCCCCCTCGTCCTCCTCCTCCTCCTCCTTCTCCTATCTTTGGGCTTCCAGATCCCAGTCTACTTCAAGTGCCTTCCTACTTCCAGTGTCGATCTGCGTTTGCTTTGTGTTGTTTGTTTGTTTTTTTCTGGGAGGACCTGAATCCAATCTACGTTATCCGCCTTCCTCTTTCATGTATTTTACCCAGTGCTTCCGACTGGCATGTGCCCTTCCGTGCCTCGGTGCTGCCCGGCAAGCCGAGGGAGGGTTGGCAGATCTTGAGGGGCGGGCGGCAATTGGGGTGCAGTGAAGGCATGGAGGATCGGGGATTGCAGGAAGGTTGAGGTTGCCTTCAGGGCCCCTAAACGGCCACTAGACTGCCACCGCGGGCTGAAGAGGTGTACGAAAAGGCCATGCTTCTCCACCCCGCGTTCTTGTCCCCCCCCCGTGAATGAGCACCCGACCTGGCCCGGGAAGCCCCTTGTCTCGACGAGGCAGGGGCCCGCTGGGCGGGGTGTCGGGTCGTGGCGGCAGCAGTCCGCCACGCGGGGCTGGCGTCCAGCTGCCCGCGGCATTGTCGCGCCCGCGCTGCCTGCACGGCATGCTGCGGCGGCGGCCCGGGCACTGGATGCCGTGGCATGTGGCACCTGCCGCTTCGGAGTGTTTCTTGAGAAGCTGTGCCCTGCAGGATCGGGCACGGTCCTTCCTCTGCAGTCGCGCGCGAGGGCAACAGGTGGTTTGATCAGTTCTCGGGCAGTTCTGGATCTGCTTGGGCCAGTCACGACTTCAAGTGGAGGCAGCGGGTTGGCAAAATAAACACATCAGAGCCTGGGAAGGTTGAGTATGTTGGTGTTTCGTAGGTTCATGCGGCGATGGCGCGCTGGCGACACCAGCAAGGGCGTTCAAGGTTGAACTTTGCGACGCGGAAGCACCGAGGGACACGTTGACGCCATTGTACCCGACGGAATACAACCTTGAACGATCTGGGCCACGATCGATTCAGGGTTGAACGGTCGACGTGGTGTCGAAAACCTTTGCCCGCGCCGACGCCGCACGAACCTACCGTACCCGTAATCCTCCCTTCGCCTGCTCTTCACTTGCTTCACATGGCTCAACGTATCATTGAGACGTGTCCCACAAAGTCCCCAGCAGGGGAAGCTCATGGGTCACATCCTGCGGACCACTGGGGAGGTCAGGTTCCTTAGACCAACCTCCTGACACGCATTTTCTCCCAGAGGGTTTGCCACAACCTCCCCTCTCGATCCTAGAGGGTCGGATCGCGAGTCGACAGCGCTGCGACGAGATGGTGCGCTCGAGGCTTAGCACGACGGGTTGGCGCCCCATGTGACCCATCTGATCCATGTGATCGAATCGCGAGTCGACAGCGCTATGTCCAGATGGTGTGCTCGAGGTGATGCGTGACGTTGGATGCCGTCCCACGTGACCGAGTCTCGAGTCGGCAGCGCTATGACGACATGGCGTTCTCGAAAGCTAGCCTCTGCAGTTGCCCCGCCGCAGGAGATCTCCCCGAGAAGGGTGGCGCAGGGCCTGTTCTGCCTCGGCCTCGTGAGCGCTGGGGAGCTCCCGGCCGCCACCCTGCGACCGCACGACGTGCAGCCAGAGGACCCCCCCGCGGCCGCGATTTCCTCCCGTCCGCGGTTCGGTCTGTTCGGCTGCGTCGCAGTCTGTTGCGGTCGGCTCGGTTTTGTCTGTGGTTGTTGTGTTGTTGCTGCGTCGCTGGGCCATTCCAGGCTGCTTGCGGCCTGGCGGTTGGGGTCGGTTTCGGTTTCGCTGTCGGTTTGCTAGGCTTTCGGTAGTGCTGCCGCCGTGTGCGACATTAGCATGAAGGAAATGGGGGAACCTGGGATTCGAGGATCTAGGCTGGCTTCTTGAATTCAAAATGTTTGAATTCAAAACAAAAAATGAATTCAGAAAACAAGGACAGAGCGTGTTCTTGCGTGAGGGAGCCTTCTTGAGCCTCCTGGGAGGCCTCTTCGTCGCCACGGCCAGATCCGCCTCGCGCGTGCCTGGCCAGCGCGCACCCTGGAAAAGGCCCGGGGACCGAATCTCCAGCGCCGGGGCGCAGAGGAGTGCGGGGTTCCGGGAGGCGCGCCCCTCGGCGTCTCCGGGCTCCGGCGTCCTTGCCATGGGGCCCGGGTCAGTCGGTCAAACAGCTCGGGATCTTCTTCTTCTTCTTTCTCCTCCTCCTCCTCCTCCTCCTCCCTCCTCCCTCCTCCTCCTCCTCCTCCTCCTCCTCCTCCTCCTCCTCCTCCTCCTCCTCTTCTCCCCCATCTGCCCCCCTCTCTCCTCATCCTTTCCCCCCTCCTTTTCTTTCGTTTGGACTTCGGTGCTTCCGCTCTGCCCCCCTGGTCAGGGTCCACGGCGTGTGCGTGCCTACGGCAGGTCGGTGCACGTTGCGGTCTCGGTTCGCCTGGCGCGCCGTGTCTCCTCACACCGTTGTTGCACGGGTTGGCACCGTCGCTGCGCCGCGGTGCGAAGAGAAACGGCTCGGGCTGACAAGTCGGCCATGGGGAAATCCCCGGGGCCCAGGACCCTCGTGCCGCCAGGACGCCTGCGCGATTAGACGTAGGCATGCCAAGGGCAAAACAGGAGCAGATCGGCCAAGAGCGTTCGGAGCGCTCGTCGAGCCGTTCTTGAGACGTGGGCCCCTGGTGACCTCGACCACTGTCCCAGGGCCCGATTCTCATCCTGAGTTGTACCACCCCTCGAGCTGAGGATAAGCAGGAGTCAGGGAGGAGAAAGGAGAGGGGAGGTCGAGGTTCGAGGTTGCAGGATTAAGGATCGGGGTGGCTAGACGTGCATCACCCATGTTGGATCTCCAGAGGAGCGTCTCGTCGCCACGCCTGGATCGCCTTCGAGGCTCTGGCCAGGACGCACCCCCAGGAAAGTCGGGGGGCTGATTTTGAGGGATGAAGGAGGAGGAGCAGGAGGAGGAGGAGGAGTGGTAGAGTCAAAGTCGGGCATGTCCCTCTACAGGGGGAATCTGCAGAAATAGTCAAAACAAAAATTTGAGGACGATTTGTATTTGTTTGGCCATGCTTTATTTTTCGTTCTATCTCCGCCAGGACACGCCCGACCTAACAGAGGGTGACCAGCACGAGACAGGGGCAGCCGATCTCCTTTAATCTCCTCTGGCCGACCCCGTTCTGGGAGCCATGTAGAGCCGAGATATAGATGGTGGCCAGTGCGAGTAGGGGGCAGCCGATCTCCTCCGATCCCCTCTGGCCTACCCGGTCCGGAAGCCACGTGAAGCCGGACCATCCCTGTCCCACGGCTTTCCTTGTTCTCCATCCCGTGCTGGTTATTCAGTTGGCCAACTAGTGTTGAAGACGCAAAACCGCCATAAACATAAGCTTCCGGCGCTCCGCGCGGATTTCTTGGATCCGTGCTGGGCCCCACCCGACGGCGCCTGAGGTGCCGCTTGTGGCGCGCTCCGCGCGCCAGGGAGGTGGGTCGAGCGCAGATCCAAGAAATCCGCGCGGAGCGCCAAGAGTTTATGCTTCTGTTGTTTCTCTTTCTTCTACAGTGCGCGATGTCGATGGGACGAGCACTCCCGGGGGACTTCTGCACGGCCAGGGCTCGCGTCGTGCAGCCCTGGCTGGCCCAGGGCTCGCGCCTCCTCCTGGCCGCCTCCCCCTCTCCTCTCCCGCGTCCCTGACGCGCCGCTTCCGCGCCCCCCCGTGGAGGACTGGGAGGAGTTGCTTCGCCAAGGCCTGCGGCCACGAATCCCATGTCGTCTCTCGTCGTCGGCGTCGGCGTCGGCGTCGGCGTCGCCCTCGGCCTCGGCGTCGGCGTCGGTGGAGGGGGCGGAGGAGGAGGAAATCGATGGCAGCAGAAGCAGGAGGAGGAGGAGGAGGAGGAGGAGGAGGAGGAGGGATAAGGATCAGGAGGAGGACGAGCAGGAGGGGGGGATCGGGAAGGCATGATGACGGAGGAAGGGGGAGGTTCTCGAAGAGGAGGCGGAGGAGGAGGAGGAGGAGGAGGAGGATTAGGAGAATTAGGCGGAGGAGGAGATAGGAGGACGAGAGAAGATGGAGCATGATGGGGTAGGGAGCAGGAGAATTAGGAGGATCCTTTTTTGGCAAGCGCGTCGCGTCGGATGAGGATGAGGCTGATGGTGGTGGTGATGATGCTGATAATGAGGAGGAGGGGCAGGAGGAGGAGGAGGACGCGGAGGAGGGGGGAGGGGGGAGGATCGGGGACAGCAGAGGGGGCAGCGGGGCGCGGCAGGCCCTGGCCAGCAGGAGACAGAGGCAGGGGGGGAGGGGGGGGAGGTAGCAGCGCAGAGGGGGAAGAGACGGGGGCAGCAGGGCGCGCGCTCGCGCGACCTCCCCGTCGCGGCCCGCGCCGCACCGCCCTGGCCGCCCTCGTCTGCTTCCACCCAGGGCGCAGGCCTCGAGGGAGGAGGAGTGCCTGGGATGCCTTCTGCGTTTGCGCTGTGGAGGTCGTCTGGGGGGGGGGGGGGGACGGGGCTCGTCGCCACAGCCAGGTTCGCCTTCGAAATCTGGGCCAGAACGCGCCCCAGGACAGCTCTGGGACACGATGCGCAGGAGGAGGAAGCAGAGGAGGAGGAGGAGGAGGAGGAGGAGGAGGAGGAGGAGGGAAGTTTGTAAGTCGATGTTCAGGAGGAGGAGCAGCAGCAGGACACGGAGAAGACGGAGCAGCAGGGCCCAGAGGATATCGGAGGGGCGGGAAATGCAGAAGTGGGCGGTGTTTCTCGAGTTCCCTACCTGTGGGCAGTTAGCAAACACACTGCAGTCGGAATCGCATGTGTTTGTATGTGCCTCGATGATGGACCATCTGCAGGCGCGTGATCGCGACTGCGGCGTGACTCTAAGTCAGCACCCTTCTCATCTTCAGTATACATTCCTCTACCCCAGTGACTGCCTCCTCCCCCTTACTCCTCATGTTACACTCCTACGCCTCGTCTCATGTATGTGCTATTTCTCTTCCTCGCTCTTCATGTTGTCCCAACCAGTACTCTTCGTCGACCCCCATCAATATTCCCCATCGTCCTCATCCTTTTCCTCCAGCTCGAGCTCCATGGACCCCCCCAGAAAGCCAAGGAACATATCTGAGAACAGGACCCCAAAACCTCCCCTTGAGAATCCCCCTGAATAAAGTCGCCATCCTCCATCTGTGCCATCCATCCATCTATCTGTCCTCCATCCCTCGCTGTCCATTCATCCCTGAATGAAACCGGCCGCCCCTCGGTGTCCATCCATCCATCTTTCATCCCTTCATCCTTGTCAACTGCCTCCCATGTATCCTTCTAATAATCAATGTCTACCATCCACGTTTACTATCTCTCCACCATCCATCCATCCGTCCGTCCTCCATGTCTACTCCGTCCCATCCTCTTCCTCCCCCAGTTCTTCTCGTTCTCTCTCTTCTCTGTGAGGCCTCCATGGGGGACTGTCTCCAGGCGAGAGCCCTTTCTCCGTTCCACCAGGGTGAGTCACGTGGCGAGCGTGTTTCCCTGAGCACCCTCAATGTATGAACAGCTTTGGTCTCGCAGTTAGGGGAACACTTGGTCTGATAGTGTGTCACGTTGCCTTGGTCGAAGAAGAACACATTGCACAAGCATGTGCACTCGAAGGTCCAGCCCCTGGCTCGTTCCGCGCGCCAGGGACAGGGGTCCAGCGCCGATGCAAGAACTCCGCGCGGGACCCCGCTGTTTGTTTGTTCATTCGGAGGTGGATACACTCCCTACCCTGACACGTCGACTAGCGAATTGGCCGTTTTCGGCTCGCGAGAGGGCGTCGCGGGCGTCATTCAGGTTCGGTCCTGGGCCGTGTTCACTAAAGGGAGGCTTACTAAAGGAAGTTTTGTCCACCGCCGCTTCGTGCAGACCCTTCCCCCCCTGCAGCCAAGACGCCGACACGACGGTGCGGGCTCGGAAGGGGCTCGCCGTTCCTTCCCTCGGGTCCTTCCGACGGCTCCTCCCCCAGCGCTCCTCGTGCACCCGGGCGCCCTCGGGGCCGAGCGCTGGGCCCTCGCCCCTCGCTCGAGGCGCTCCGCGTGGCAGCAGCGCGGCAGCACTGCGCTCCGCCGCGAGGCCGGCTGCGGACGGACTTCCCGTGCGGCGTGGCGCCCGACACGCCCGAGGCGCGGGCCGGACGGAAGGGGGGGATGGGGAGAGGAGAAGATCCTCCTCCTCCTCCTCCTCCTCCTCCTCCTCCTCCTCCTCCTCCTCCTCCTCCTGAGAGATTGGGAGAGGGGGGGGTACGAAATCTGCTGCATGCCGCTGGTTTCGGCCCCACCGAGGGGCCCACGCCTCGATGCACAGTCGCCTCCGGCGCTGGGAGGCGCCGGGAGAATCAGCCACGCGAGCCGATTCTCAAAGCCCCCCCTTTGCTATCCCCCCCTTGTCGCCCGACCCGAGAGGTGCGGAGGCTGCAGGAGCGGATCTTGTGCACGCTGCAGATCTCGGCCGGGTGCCGGCTGCCGGAGCTCCAGGAGATCCAGGGGGAGGAGGGTGACGACGACGAGGGCGAGGGCGAGGGCGAGGACGAGGGCGAGGGCGAGGACGAGGACGAGGGTCAGGACGACGAGTTTGGCGATGACGACGAGGACGAGGACGAGAACGACGAGGACGACTAGGACGACGAGGACGTTGCCGACGAGAACGACGACGTCGTCGCCGACGACTGTGCGGACGATGACGAGGACGACGAGGACGACGAGGGCGAGGACGAGGACGAGGACGAGGACGAGGACGGCGGCGTGCGGAGGCAAGCCACGCTCTTCGAAGAATAAGCACGGCACAGGCACACGACGTCGACGACGACGAGGAAGAAGACGACGACGAGGAAGAAGACGACGACGACGGCGGCGACGACGACGACAACGAGATCTGTGCGGATTTCTTGGGCCTGGAGTGGAGCCTAAGGTCGCAGGGCAGGGTTCTTGCGAGGAGTCAGAGCAGGGTCTCAGGGCAAGCGTTCGGAAAGGGGCCCGAGAGCTCAGGACAAGGAAACAGCCTCGTAGAAGAAGGAGCCCATGGACTTGGGATAAGACTCTCGAGAGGAGCCCACGGCCATGGCGCAGGACCCTCGTGGAGGCGCCTCCAGCGCCGCCCCTGGCGCGCTCCGCACGCGGGGGAGGGGGCCTCAGCGCCGTCCCAATGAAGCCGGGTCGACCCTCGAGAGGTCACGTCTGTGCAGTCCCTTCGCTTCTTCACGGGCGCGAGGTCGCGGGTGGCCTGCGACAGGCTCCTGCCGCGCCGGCGCGGCGGCGGCTCCGGCGCGGGCGCTCGAGGCGGAGCGCCGCGAGTGGCCCGCGATCCGTCGTCGCCGGACGGTCCGGTCTGTTGGGAGGCCGCGCGGTGTCGGAGCTCAACGCCGACGTCGTCGCGACACGAGTCTGCCGTTCGCAGTCCAAACCCGACGGATGCGGCGCCGCATGGCCCTCACCCTGCCGTCGTGCCTTGGCGCGCCCCGGCCCCAAGTCCTGTGCTCCGCGGGCAGATGTGGCCAGGGGCGTCTGTCGGGGGTCGGGGATACCAGCGAGCGCAGACTCCAAATGCATCAGAAACCTGGCATGAAGTGGACTGAAGTAGACTGGGGTGGAATGGGGTGGACTCTACTCCTCTCTACCCTGTTCTACCTGACTCTACTTACCATCTACCCTACTCTACTCTACTACTCCACTCCTACTCTACCTCATTATGAAGTACTCCTACTCCACTCTATTCGAATCGAGTCTCTCCTACTCTAATGTGCTCTGCTCTACTCTACTCTGTGCTGCCCAGTTCTATCCCAACATCTACCCTACTCTACTCTGCGTTGCTCTACTGTGCCCGTCTCTACCCTCCTCTACCCTGCCCCACTCGACTAAACTCTGTTATGTTATTGTTGGTCGCTATAGGTGTATATACTCCGATTCTGCCACAAAGCCGGCCGGTAGCGACCAGATCCGGGGGGTCCCACCCTACTTGCAAACACGATGCAACATCAATGCCTTTTGTCTCGACATTTGGCATCCTGTCGCCCATGCTGCAAAGTGCGTGGCAGGGATGGGGACGGGGCGCGCACGCCGCGCGAGAGGCCGCACTGCTGCTCTCGCCTCGGCGCCGCGCCCGTGCTGCCAGAGCTGAGCTCCCCCGCCCGGGCGCCGCGCACAGTGGCCGCACGCGAGCTCGTCGCAGCACGAGCGGACGAGCACGTCGCTCGGCTCCTCGGCTCCGTGCGCAGCTCCGGCCCGAGGGCGGCACTCCCGCCCCGCTTCGGGTGCGCACACCTCTCTTGCGCTCGCCGAGAGCTTCAGGGGCAGCCGCGCGAGCGGGCGACGTGTCGTCCCTCCCCCCTCCCCGCTCCGTGCACGCTGCGCGCTCGAGAGTGGCGCTCCGGCGCGGGCGCGGGCGCACCGCCCGTGCACCGAGTCGCAGATGCAAGCGGCAGCGGCAGCGGGGCCGCGCGAGGGCGGGCGGGGTGCCGGCCTCGCCCCAGGCGCGGCGCATGCCTGTGAGTCAGAGTGGCAGTGCCGTGGTCAGCGCAGCGCAGGCTCCGTCTGCGCCGCGCCCATCGGGCGTTTTGCCGCTCCCGCCCCTGCGCGGCCCGCGTCGTGTCCTCTTCGCCAGGTCGTCGGAAGCTGGGCCGCGCGCGAGTTCCTCGTTTGCGAGGTGGGAGCGCTTTCCGATCCCGATATCTCATGGTGCCACAAGCGGTTCTCTTGTTGCGGGAAGGGCGGAACCCTCCGTCTTGCCCGACCCGGTTCATCTTCACCCCAAGTATGATATTCCGGCTCACTTTGATCAGAGTCGATCTCTTTTGTCACTCAGGATTTCAAACGTTGAGTTGTTCTACGTGGTCGTTGTCTCTCCGCTGGGTTTCGGAGTTTCAGGCCGGTGCTCCCGCTGCAGCGTGGGCCTCGGGCTCGGATCGGCACGCCGCCCCCCTGTCGTGTCAAGGTGGCGCTCGCGTCCTGGCGCGGGCCACGGTTTCTGGATCCGAGTCCTTCGTCGTGGCTGTCGCACCCCTCGCTTCCCCTCCGCCCGTCTCTGGTCCTCCCGCTCGCCCCAGGCCTTGCAGTCCAGCTCCTGCTGCTGGTGGTCGTCCTAGTTTCTCCTCCTTTTTCCTCATCCTCCTGCCCTTGCTCCTGCTCTTCCACTTGCTCATCCAGATCCTCCTCCTCCTCCACCACCCTCCTCCCATGAACACAGCTCCCAATTCCGAGGACGCATAACACGATGTTTTGTTTTCTGGGAGTTCCAGGTTCGCTATGACACACGTCCGCGGATGTAAAACGGCGTCAGCTTCTAGGTAAGGGATGGGAGGAAAGGGCAGGACGTCAGTCATAGATGCTTGACTCGAATGTCCTCAACTCTGCTCTGGTCTAAACTACCCTACTCGATTCTGCCCTACTCTACTCGTCTACTCTTCTGCTTTGCTCGGCTTCTGAGATTGACGATCGTTGGACGATTGTTTGGGTGCCGTTGGAATAGCCACTGGAAGCCAATGCAGTAGCAGAATAAGCTATGCGGATACAAAGGAAGTCATGTGGATAGCAGAGGAAGCCATGCGGATAGCAGAGGATGCCATGCGGATACAGAGGAAACCATGCGGGTAGCAGGGGGAGCCATGCGCAACAGAGGAAGCCATGCGCAACAGAGGATGTTAGCAGAGGAAGCCATGCGCAAGAGGGAGTCATGCGCAACAAAGGACGCGTGAAGGGGCACAATAGAAAGACATGCGGATAGCACCAGAAGCCATACTCAACAGAGGAAGCCATCGGCAACAGCGGACGCGCGCAGGGGCAACATAGAGGGAGGGCACACGGGACAAGTTCTCCATGTATTGAGTCTGGAAGTATGCATGCAAGCCTACTTGGTGGACTTAATGTCAATGTCGCGTTGCCGTTATGAGCCCGTCAGCGTGTTATTCCCTTGTCTGTTCGAAGATGCCTCTTCAGCGATAGCACGCTGACTGTTTCTCGACGGCGGCGCATCATGGATCTTGTTTTTGTTCTCCAGTCTCTGGCGAGTTCGGAGTAAGACGGGCCCGCGTGGCCGAGCACGCGTCTGACCGCAGACCACGGCGTCGGGACCTGCTAATTAAGGGGCTCCTCCAGACACTCGGCCCAACGAGCACTCAGAGCGCATACTGCACTCTCAGCGCAAGAAGCAGCAACGCAAGTTGATAGAACTCAGGAGGGACCCAAACACACACAGGCACAAGCAGTCGTCGATTCCCATGGGAATGCGAAACATAGGGGAGGTGGAGGGGAAGACGAACATCCAGAAACTGGGGAACATATTGCGAACCCTGGGACTTGTGTCTTTTTACTGTGCCCCTGAGCCCCCCACCCCCAAGAGCCCCCAGCTTGCCCGGGCGATCCGCGACGGGCCCAGTCCTCGGATCCCGAGGGGCTGCTCATGCGGCCGCAGTTGTGGCGGGCCCCCGTCCCCGGAGGCTGGGCCCGGGTCGGTTCCACGGAAGGGTGTCTCGTTCGAGGGGGGTCGTGGTTGCCTCGGAGGCCTCATGCCAACCCCAACCCCACCGTCCCACGATTTCTGAGGGGGGAGGTGGGGTTCACTTCGTTCGGGACCTCCCGAGCGAAGTGAGCACCGCCTTCTTCCTCAGGAATCGTGGGGTAGTGTGGCAGGGTCCGCACGTGACCTCCTATTGCCAGCTTTGTTTCAGGCTTGCGAGGGTACAAAAAACGAGGGCATTCGAGAACCCCCCTGGGGTTGTCTATATCCTCGCAGTTGCGTTTTTTCTATGCCCTCAGTTTTAGGCATACCCTCGCGTGTTTTTGTTTATACCCTCGGGCTCTTTTACACCCTAGGGTTGTTTGGTACCCTCGCAAGTCGGACCACATCCCCATCCCAGTGAGTGGCATCACCTTGGCTTGGTGCCGACCTTGAGGAATTCGTTCTCTGAAGGGACATCTGGTATGCACTATCGTCGTCCCGGGCTGGTCGAAACTTGGAGACGTTGGCACTGGAAGTGCGA
Organism: Prorocentrum cordatum; assembly: GCA_963575745.1. Taxonomy (NCBI): domain Eukaryota; class Dinophyceae; order Prorocentrales; family Prorocentraceae; genus Prorocentrum; species Prorocentrum cordatum. The sequence continues at coordinate 428,591 of CAUYUJ010021904.1, read as the reverse complement.
GGTTGGGCACATGTCCACCTCCGAAAGGTTTCTTATTCGTCTTCTTTTTCTTCTTATCATTATTTTATGGTTGCCTCCTTCCTGCTCTTGCTGCTGCCGTCCACGGGATCATCTGAGCTGCCGCACGCGCAGGGCTGGCCGACGCTGGTCGTGGGCCCGGTATGTGATACGAATCCGGGCATGTTCGTCTCATCTATCCCCTGCTTCCTTCTTCAGGGGGCCACATGCGAACCCTACCACTACCCCCCTCAGAAATGATCTGGAGTAGGGGTATGGTTCGCATGTGGCCCCCTATTCTTGTTTCTGCCTCGCCCCATCCTTCCTCATGGACGCCAGCGTTGCTGCACGATTTCAGCGGCAGTGCAATCGGTCTCGCGCTGCTGGCGGATGCGACATGAAGTTGCTCCAGGAGTGGCGCTCCGCTGTGGGAAAGACGTCCGCCCCCGGGAGGAGCACGCCCATGCCGTGGCCCTCGCGATGAGGTCGGCGGTGGAGGAGCTGACGCAGAGGCAGCAGGAGCGGCTGCGGCAGCAGCCGCAGCGGCACCAGCAGCTGAGGGCCGGCCTGCCCTCGAGGCGCCGCAAGGAGAACTGCAGCGAGAATGCAGGCGGGCGGGGGGGGCGGGCTGCTGATCGGATCTAGCAGGAGTCAGTCACCAAGGAGGAGGGGGAGGAGGAGGAGGAGGAGGAGGAGGAGGAGGAGGAGAGGAGGAGGAGGAGGAGGAGGAGGGAGGGGGGAGGGGAGGGGGGGAGGGAGGGGGAGGGGGGGAGGAGGAGGAGGAGGAGGAGAGAGGAGGAGGAGGAGGAGGAGGGAGGAGGAGCAGGAGCAGGAGCAGGAGCAGGAGGAGGAGGAGGAGGAGGAGGAGGAGGAGGAGGAGGAGGAGGAGGAGGAGGAGGAGGGGGGGAGGAGGAGGAGGAGGAGGAGAGGAGGAGGAGGAGGGAGGAGGAGGAGGAAGAGGAGGAGGAGGAGGAGGAGCGAGGAGGAGACAAGAGCACCACTACCACCAGCCAGGGGGGTGGCTGCCCCACCCTCCCCTCGGGCTGCTGGCACATCGTGCCGGGCATGCCTCCAGAGAGTTCCCGGAAGGAGGGTCCCACCAGCTCGAGGGGAGGGAGAGGCCACCCCCCAGCTGGTGGGCCCTGGAAACGGCAGGGCCGTTTTTTTACTGGTTCCATTTTGCCGTTTTTTGCCGGTTCCGACGCCGTTTGTTTACCAGTTCCGTCGCCGTTTTTTGACCGGTTCCGGCTCCGGTTCCGATCTTGGAGCCGTTTTTGCTGCTGTTTCCCGTCGCCGTTTTTTCCCCGTTTCCATTTTCAAGGGACTCTTTTTCGGAAACGGTGAAAAACGGCCTTGCCGCTTCCAGGGCCCACTAGGGTAGTGTTTTTTGTTGCCTCTCCTCAGCCAGGGGCCACGATGGGGGGCGTAGAGCCGCCCTGCTACGCCCGTGTTGGAACGCCACACGTGCTGACCGTGCTCGAGTCGTGCGCTTGACACACGCCGCGTGTTGACTCGGCACGTGCTGGCCCGCGCTTTGGCGAAGGTATCGCACCAGGCCTACGTCTTCAGACTGCGTGTTGAGCTTCGCGTCGGCACGCTGCGTGTTGCGTGTTGCATGCTGGGGCAGCTGAGGCAGGGGGGGGAGAGGGGATGCATCGAGCCCCAGTCGCCCATTCATCGTGGATAGGGCCCGATAGCCCCTCCCGCCCAGAAGCATGCGGATTCGCTTCTGTCGGGGGCCCATCGCCGATCAGTCGGCGATGTATCGCCGATTTCAGCTCGATTTTCCTCCCCCCTGAGCTGGTCCCCCCTACACGCCGGTCGTTGGAAGTAGGTACTTATCGACTCCCAGGTCAAAGCCTACTTCAAGTGCCTTCCTACTTCAAGCGTCGATCTGCTTTTATTGTTGTCTGTTGTTCTCTGGGAGGATCTGAGCCCAATCTACTTGATCCTTCTGATATTCCTCCCGACTTTAGCCGTGATCACCAGAAAGAAGGTCGAGCACCGAAAATGTCGGGCCCTGGTAGACACTCGTCCGACACTGTTTCGACACCGTTTCGACACCTTTCCGGGTGCTCGAAACTGTTTCTGGGACGTAGTCCTGAAGTGCGATGGGAGCATAACTTGATCCGCCTCCCTGCTTCATGTGTTTACCCATTTCTTCCGAGCGACGCGCAGCGTTGGCCCCTCCAGGTCGGCGGCTCCCCCGGGAAGGGGTGGTCGCGAAGGGGGGCGCAGGCGGCTTCCCGGAGGCCCCCCATCGGCCCCAGGGGGAAGAAGCCTGCGGAGTCGGGCAGCGGCGAGGCGCCTCGGATTTGGGGAGGCCTCCGGCCGAGCAGAGCCGAGCCGGGGTTGGGGGAGCTGCTGTCAAGGGAGGACAAACCACCCGGACCCGATAGTTCAGATTTCGTAATGAAAGGGAGGGGGTCTGGACCCTCCAAGACAAGCCATTTCAGACCCCCCCCCGCGGGAGAACCCTCCAGAACATCGTCCCCAGACCCCCCCAGGCCCTCCAAGATAGTTCTGGGTAGTCGAAGGCCAGACTGTCAGACTGGATTGGGCCCCATGGGCCAATCTGGCCTGGCCATGTTGGAGGATTTGGGTTATTCGCCAGACTGGGTTCGCGTTGGCTCCCTCGCCAGATTGCCCCCGTTTGCCAGATTGGGCCTGCCAGATTGGCGCCAGATTGGCTTCGACTACCCAGTAGTTGGCGTTCACTGGACGACCTGGGCGTTTACTAAACAGCACCGCCCTGTTCGATGCCGTCTGTGGGTGCGTTTACTCAACGGCTTCGCGTGTCGGGGTGGTTATGATCAGGAGGGGAAAATCACACAGACACAATGAATCGTCGATTCCCCAGCAAAGATGGGAAAATATGGGAGGTGGGGGGAGCTGACCACCCTAAAAGTATGGGAAAATATTCGGAATCCTGAGATTTGTGTGTGTGTATGTATTTGTGCGTCCCTGGGCCCCTTCACATTATGGGGGGGGATCTTCTGCCCCCTGCACTGAGCGGCCAGCCGGCCTGCGCGGCAGGGTCCTGGCCGGCCCGGGTCCTGGGCCGACCTGGGTCAGTGCGTCCCCGAGGCCGCCGCAGCAGGGGCAGGGGCTGTCGGGGAGCGGGCCCAGCTGGGTGCTCGTTGCGATTCCTCCGCTTCGATTCGGTTCGACTTCGCTGGGCTTCCGATTCGATTCGACTTCGGATTCCGATCGGGGCTCCGATGTCTCAATGGAGGCCTAGTAGCCTGCCGATTTCCGCCGATTCGACGTTTCCCGACTCGGCTGCCGATTTCCCCCTTACCCGATGGATTTCGATTGCCGATCCGATTTGTCGATCCGATTCCGGGTTCTCCGGGGGGGTGCCCCAGGGTGGGGTCGGGGAGCGGGCTCGGCTGGGTGCTCACGCTTGCTGTTTCCAGAGGCCGTTCAGTGGCGAGGCGTCCCGGCCTGCTTTATGGGCCCACCGAAGACTGCTCTGAGAATTGTTCGTGGCTTGCACGGACACAGTGATCAGAACATCGCTCTGGCCGAGGCTGCCTTGTTCTGGCACATCGGCTCTGTGTTCTGAGGGGTGTCATGTTGTTGTCAGAGCATTATTATAGACTTCTTCAATGGGGCCGGAGTAGATGGGGTCGGAGGATCACGACGTATCGCCGATGCATCGGCGATGTATCGGCGATGTATCGGCGATGCGGCTCGATGTGAAGCCCAATATTCTCCATGCCGACGTCGCTGATGCATCACCGACGTCTCCGATGCACCGCCGATGCATCGGCGGTGCATCGTCAATGTATCGGCGATGCGGCGAAAACCTCCGACCCCATCTACTCCGACCCCTATCTAGGAGGCCTCTAAGTCCTAAGATCATCTCGTGGTGGGCCCACAGGAATGCGGGGACGGTGGGTCCCTGCGCCATTCTGAGAAGCCGCAAGAGCATTCCGGGAGGGCCCCTGCCCTCGAAGGAGCTCCCCGCCTTCTTCGAGGCCCATCCCCCGCGCGCCAGACCCTTGCGGGCACCTTCAGTGCTGGAAGCGCGCACAAGTCAGGAGGGGAAGAAACACACAGACACGATGACTCGTTGATTTTCAGGATAATGTAGGAAAAGATGGAAGTGTGGGGACGACGAGAACCAAGAAATATGGGAAAATATGGGGGATGCTGGGATGTGTGTCTATTTGTTTTTGTTTCACTGGGCCCCCTTAGTAATGGCCGGGGGAACGCAACCACAGATCAAGACGCGTGGATTAGCGACAGGTCCAGTTTATATGCAGAAATCGGCACGCACCGTCGCCAAGTCAGGCGGCACTGGCTTCGCACGCGCCCACGTGACAGATCCACGGACTTGCAATACATGTTTGCGGTTGTTTGTGTGCGGGAGTTCAGGTTTGCCGCCGTGTTTTGATTGTCTTGGCATGTGCTTCACTGGTCAAGTTATTCGTGAGATGTCTGCAGCAGGGAACTGCGTCAAGTTTCAGAGTGGGTAGCATCGGTATTATGACGGCTCGTCAGGCGAGACTTCCAAGTTCGAATAGTGTGTCTTCCCATTCGATGTTGTTGTCAAGTCTTGTCTACAGAAGCAGCTCTCGCCCGACTCCCCGGACCCCCCCCAAAGCCCTAAACACCCGTCGCGTTTTATTTCCACGAAGGGTCAAGCCCGAACTATCAAAGCAGCAACAAAAAGTGACTGACGGAGAGGATGGATCGGTATGTCGAATCGGATCGACGAACAGAGACACGGGTCTTCTTCTTACTCTTTTGGGGAAAATTTTGAGAGCGTTTCCCCTCCTGCTGCTAATCCTCCTCCGCCTCCTTCCCCTCCTCCTCTCCTCCTCCTCCTCCTCCGTTGAGCCGTGCAACTCCTCTCCTCCGCGTACCCCTCCCCGACGATACACATACATATATATATATATATGTATATATATAAACACACATAGAGAGAGGGTGAGTGATATTCGGAAAAAACCCGTACGTATAAATGCATACGATTGTTCACGTGTGTGTATGTATGTATGCGTGGAAAGAGAGCGAGAGAGAGAGAGAGAAACAAACAAGACAGAAAGAAAGAGAGGGCGAGAGAGAGAGAGAGAGCGGCTCACGGGGCACCGGCCCTGCGGGCGGACAATGGCCTTCCGGTTGCCCTGGGTGTCCCCTGCAGGGGTGCCGGTTCCTTCTGGAGGGAGGGAGCCCCCCTTGGCCGAGCAGCAGACCTCAGCGGCACGTGTTGTCCGCCGTGTGGGCCTCAGGATCAGAGCCCCCGACCATCCCCGGGGCCAGCGGGCCCCGGGGGATCCGAGCGGCAGCGCACGCCGCGCACGCGAGGGGCGAACGCGCACATCGTGATTGCCCCTCGCGTTGGAGGTCTGGGCGCCGCCACCTCTTCGAGGACAGAGCTCGGAGGTGGATAGACTTCCTACCCTGACACGTCGATTAAGGAATTTGCCGTTTTCGGTTCGCGAGAGGGCGTCGCGGCCGTCATTTTTGCGGGTCCAGGTCCGTCGGTTTCGGTCCCAGGCCGTTTTCACTAAGGGGAGGTTTACTAAAGGGAGGTTTGTCCACCGCCGAAACGCCAGGACCCGCCCTGGAGCTTGCCATGGCCAGGACCCCGGGGCGAATCTGGCCGTGGCCGCCAGGGCCTCCCCCAGGAGGCCCCAAAAAGGCAGTTATAGTCAGACTGCAGTCCGCCTCCTCCCTCCTGGTCCTCACCAGCATCATCCGAGAGACGCCAACATGATCCTATTCCGCCGCCTTCTCCTCCCCCCACCATCACCAGATCTCTCCTCCTCCTCCTCCTCCTCCTCCTCCTCCTCCTCCTCCTCCTCCTCTCAAGTAACATTTCGGCCTGCAGCTTGTTCAGAACACTCTGCATACCGAAAGTCCCCGGATCGGCACCACCACACCTGATGCTGTGCGCAAGCCCGCGTGCAGCACACTTTGGTTCCGAGTTGAGGGGTGGCCCAAACGGGCCAGCGATATCCGTATTATTTATTGTCTTCTTCTGGCTAAGACATGGGCCGCGACTGCTCCAGGGGACCCAGAAATGAAATGTCAAACCCCGCTCGAAGTCGCCCAGTGCTCGCCGTTCAAATGATTACCTGGTCTGTCCTCGCTGGCCTCCTGGTACCAGCTGGAGATGGAAAACCCAGGCCCTTAAGCCAGGACGGGAGCGCTGTGACAAGTGCAACGAGTTCGATTGGACTGCACTGTTGTGCCCAGTCGGTCGTTCGTTTCGCCAAAGAGGAACCAGACCCGTCCGTCGTCGAGACCATGCGCAAGGCAATGCAGGCCCTGCGCGCCAGCGGCGACGACGAAGGCGCCAAGCTGTCCGCGCCGCAGCTCCCCGACGCCACCGAGCCCACGACTCCGCCGCCCAAGCCCGTCACCAAGCAGCTCGAAGACGCGGCGGGTTCCCTCCGCCGCCCGGAGGCGCAGCCGCAGCGACTCCGCGACCGGCCCCAGCGAGCAGCAGACTGGCAGGCACAGTTGGTGGAGAAGCCCAAGGCCAGCATTGAGGAGCATGCTACAGCAGCTATACCCATCGGTCGTTGAAAGTGGGTATTTTTGGATTCCCAGATTCCAATCTACTTTTTGTGCCTTCCTACTTCAAGGATCGACTGGCTTCCTTCTTGCCTCCTCATCAGGGGGCGGGCGGAGGCCCAATCTACTTCCAGTGCCTTCCTACTTCATAGTTCTACCTACCGATGGGTACAGGTGGAGCAGCTTACCGAGCGCTTCCGCCCCGAAGCAGCAGCTCCTCCTGAGCAGCCAGCGGAGGCCCACGAAAATGAATCCCCCCATTTGGAGGAAGGCGATTTGGAGCTACTTGAATCAGCAGAAAGGCGTGCCTGTGAGCAGGCCAAGCAGACCCACCAGCAGGCCAAAGCTGCGTCTGCACCGCAAGACGGGCCAACAACAATCTCAAGCCGCCGTGTATGCCGCCAAGAAGTTCCGAAAGAGCATCGCCACCAAAGAATGACGCCAATTAGGGCAATAGACCAAAGGAAAAGCCACAGCCACGCAGCCGATTGAACCCGCCGAAAGACCACCTGCGAAAGAGGCTCCGTGCAATTTCCCGAAGCCAGATGACATCGACTAGTTCGTCACCGAGCAGACGAAGGTCAGGGCTGCCCAGATGGCGGCGAAGACCTCCAAGGGCCACGGCAAGGGCGTGGAAGTGGAGTCTTCTATTTAGCCACCAGCGCGTGGCCAACCACGACTTGGAGATCCTCGCCGCCAGTATCCGTCATTGTTCCTACGCCGTCCGCGAATTCTGCGGGGATGCCCCATGCGTTTTAATGGGTTTCGTAGAAGCACACTTGCATGGCAAGCAGATGAAGGACGAGCAACGCTATCTCAGGGGAGTGGGCCGGCGCGCGGAATATTCCACAGCACCAGCTACGCCCACAACGGGAAAGGGGAGCTCAGCGGGCACTCTGACTCTGGGCCCGAGCCAGGCCGTTCAACGCTTTCCCACACCTCTCGCCAGCTAATGGCAGCAATGTCTTAGGCGCCCAGCTTCGAGACATCGCCATCGCTACGGTCCGCTCGAAGCACGTCACAATCGCCCTCATCGCCGTCTACATTACTACGTCGGACCCCAAGGGCTTGAATCACCCTGCTAACGTCGGCGGGCTCTCGAAGCCCATCGCCCTGGCCCAGGCTCTGGGAATGCCGTGGATGGCGCTTGGCGACTTCAACTGCACGCCGCTACCGTTCCAGGCTTCGCGGTGGCACGAAGCCTTCAATGCCGAGCACTTCCTGCCGAACTGCGAGTTCACCTGTGGTGGGAGTTCAGGCCGACTCTTGGACTGGGGGCTATGCTCGCCATACTTCTACCCTTTGGTCAAAGCAGTCGAACTAGTAAATATGGTGCCATGGCAGCCACGCGCAGGCATGGAGCAGACGCTCCACTCGCGGCCCGCCGCAGTCGCCTGCATGAGGCCCCAGCTGACGGCAGCGCTCGAGATGCCGAACGTCGCCGCGCACGCCCCCAAGGGCATCGAGCGCAGGCAGCTGGACCGCCAGCGCCACGCGCAGCTACGTCGCACGGAACAACGTGAACCATTGGAACGGGGCGCCGACATCCAAGACCACTTCCTCCAGGACTGCAACCCCAAGCAGGTCTCATGCGTGGCCGAGGAGAGCAATTGGGAGGCCGCCAAAGCCGAGGTGGCCGACGTCCACATATCGGAGCCCAAAAGTGAGACGCAGCAAAGCATCGCGTACCAGCTGGACCCAGGCGTCTCCAACCAGCTCGCCGAGAAGCACGGGCGTTGGGCCATGGCAGCGAAAGTCCCCCTCCTGGGCCCCGCCGACCCCGAGGCCACCAGTGACGCGAGACGTCGAGGTCAAGCTTTGCGTTGCCAACCCGAGCAGCTCATCCGCCCACCCGACCCGACGTGCATCCAGTCAGGCCCCCAGAAGGCCCAGACCAACGTATGGCTCAGTTTGACCAGCCAGCTCCAGACATTTTGCAACCGCAGCTTCTGCGACAGAGAAGCGCACGCCAGCGCAGCGCCCCCTCCAATATCTACCAGCTCAGCTTCGGGCACCTCAGGCAGCATGCTCACCTGGCCTGAGGTGGCCGAGATGCCCCAGGGATCGCAGCACGCGGTGGGGGCCCCGTCGTGCAGAGCGCCGCTGGAGGCAGGCGCGCGCGGGGGGGGGGGGGGGCGCGCAGTCTCTCCTCTCGGCAAATCATTGCAGGAAGGGAAGAGCACAGCCATGCGAATTTCAACGGCGCCCGGCGGTTCGATTCCTCGCAGCTCCTCGCTTTCAACTGCGACACAACGAAGGATTGCGCCTTTGTCGGCGACGGGTAGCCCGACTTCAAGTTCTGCCAGGGCGACTACTTCAATTTCGGCCACGCCCTCTTATTTAAATTGCGCCACTCCGAACGGTTGGGTCGCCGTCGGTTTTGAGGCCTCGCAGAACCTCAACAACGCGTTCAGCAACGCAGAGTGGAACACCTGCACCGTCCAGTACGCGTGGCCTCGGGAGAAGCGTCGGAACTGTCAGAATGGGGGGTCCCCGCCCCGAGGGTTCTGCGTCGGGAAGCGCCCGCTGGGCCGTGGGTGCTTTGGTTCCCGTTATAATCGGCCCTCAGTCTGGGGTCTTTCGTTGCCCGAGTTCTGCTGGAACTGGCGAAGACTGTGCTGATGGCGAAGTTCCAGAGGCGCCCCAAGACACCGCGCTCGCGACGACAGCAGCCAGCGGCACCAACCGCACCATGGAAGTCTCAGAGGCAAGCCCGTTCCAGGACGTCGCAGACTTCGACGACACCTGCGACATGCGCGATTGGGAAGAAGAGCAGCCACCACCAGAAGCGCCACCTGACGACCAAACCCAAGACGCCCACGCACTCCCACCAGGCCCTGTAGGCCTTAACCAGCTCCTCGAGAACCTGACCGTGACGGCCCAGCGAGTGCGAGCCGCCACGCAGGACACAGCAGCACACGAGTAGGCCCTCCTGGACGAGCTCAGCCAGCTGATGCACCAAGTACGGAATGCCCATACCATGCCGAACCACGCCATCGTGCGCGACCTTTGGACAGGGACCGCCCCAAGGACGCATGGACAGCCTCGCTCCTGGCCGTCCGCGAATGGGCACAGACAGCATTCCACGTCAGCCAGGGGAATGTGGAAGACTGCACACAGGTGCCTTACAAAGGCAGAACGCAAGGACCTCCACGGCACCGCCCTCAACGACCACCACGTCATTGGCGACCCGCAGACCAGCGTAGACGCCCGAGCAGCCAAATGGCACGAGCTTTGGACCACCCACCCAGCTGGCAGTGACCTACTGGATATCATGCAAAGTTCCGCTCGAAGGCGCAGGACCAGCTCGACAACGATTGGACCCCTTACAGCCACGACGACCTGCAAGCAGCACGGCGCACCATTCCACGCCAGACGGCCCAGTCCACGGACCAATGGACGTGAGCGGCCCTGCAAGCAACCAGCCTCAACGCCCAAAGGGAGCTCACCGACCTCAGCAACGACTGCGTCGCCGACCTCTCCTGGCCTCACCAGCTCGCGCAGGTCTGGATATGCCTCCTGGCCAGGGGCGGCGCCATGGGCGCGGGCGACTAGCGACCCGTCGGGCTGTCCCCAATGCCAACGAGAGTCTCGACGCATGAACAAGCTTATGCTAGGCCAGCGGTTCGAAGACAAGGCGGACTCCTGGGACGCAGCCACCAAAGGATCGTCATCCCCCAGGCAGCCCTAAGCACATTGGTACCATATGAAGTTTCAGCAGTGCGAGGCGGCACCAGCGTGGCCACACTGTTCTTGGAAACAATGAAGTTCTACGATCACATCAACATTCCCAAACCATGCCGTCTAGCGACTAACCTAAACTATTTCTTGGCCCGCGCGCGATCCGCATCAGAGACAACTACAACTCCTCCATGACCGTGCCGCACAATGGGTTGTTGGCAGGATGCACCGAAGCGAACAACGTTGCCCGCGCGCACCTCTACGACCTGCTCGGCCACGTCCACCACCGCTACACTGGCATCATGATACGGGAGTTCGTCGACGATCTCATGATCTGAGCAAACAGGCATCCCTCCCTCGTCAGGCACCAGATGAGCCACGAGGCCCCCGCCCTTGCCCAGGGCATCCATGACCTAGGCCCCGAAGTCTCACAGAAGACCGCGGCGATGGGGCTCCCCGACATTCAGCGAGCGACCACCAACGCTATCGGCCAGAGGGGCGCATCCATCAAGGCAGGCACCTCTGCGCGCGACCTGGGCTTCGACGCCGCAGCAGGCCGCCAACGACGGACCCCGACGACCACCGAGAGAGCCAGGGCCACGATTCAGCGCTACCAGCGCATTCGCATGTTCCAGCAGCGCGGAGTTGGACGACGCGCTACTGGGCAACTCTGCACAACCAACCAGCGAGCCAAGCGCATGTACGACGAAGCAATGATGGGCCTAACCGCCACGAGTGAAGATGGAGCGAGCGACTGCCGCCCCCATGGCGGGGCCCCTAGTCCACGGCAGATGCACCTCCACCATCATGCTCCACATCCATGACAAGCAGGACCCAGTCTCCTACAACCTACAACGGCAGACCAAAGAGTGTTTTTTTTGGGGACCAGAATCCGCAGTACCATGCGCGCGCACGACTGGGATGGCAGGCTGTTTACGCCACTATGGCCACCAAGAAAGTGCGCTCCAAGTGTGAGCCGGTCACAGGCCCCATGGGTGCCCTCACCGTTGGTCTCGTTGAACTGGTCCCTAAGCCAACCCGATGGCTGGACCGACCCCGATGGCCACGACTGGATCTTCAGCCCGAGCGACAAGGACTTCAACGGGTTGCACCAAGCCGTACACCAGCAGATACAAGCAGGACTATGGCGACAAGCAAGCCGACACCCCGAAGGACATGGCTGTGAAAAGGGAGGCCAGCTACAGGCATCACAGAACACGCTACGATGGATGCGACGTAAATCATTTTTCAAGGAGGCAGGTGCCTTCGATAACGTTTTGGCTGGCAGCTGCTGGACCGTGCAGCGCGCGCAGGAGGCAGGTTTCGACAGCGCAGGGATCTGCCCGCGATGTGGACTGGCTGCAGAAGATCTGCGGCACCGCTGCTACGCCTGCCCCAAAAGCAATGACATCGAGCACCCGCGGGCCCTAACGTTCCCAGGATTTGGTCGAGAGGGCGAAACGAACCATGGACGAGGAACCCGAGTTGAACATGTTTTCGTGCCGTTAAAACCTCCCTGCCAGGCTGCATGAAACACCCCCAGGACCATATTGGAACACAGCATTGGAAATCGACGATGGGCCTCCCAGAGCCAGGACCAGTCTTCGAGTCGTACAGCAGCATGCCGAGTGAGGCCTTAACGGCCTTTACTCCTGGCTCCTCCTCCCCCCTGAGTCCCCATCGAGACCTGGACGAACAACGCCCTCGTGCACCGAGGGTGGCATTCGCGACGTTGGCTGTATCCGCGGGGATCCCATATGCAACGGTCGCAACGCATTAACCAGGCAAACGCACAGAGAAACGACCGCATCGCGCGCGTGACCCCGAGGAAGTGTAACTCCCATTTTGATGCAGTGAGCCTGGCGATGAGCCCCCAGCCCTGGTTCGTTTCCATCGGCAATGAAAGAGCTGACGCCCTGGCCCAGAGAGGCCTCGCGAGAACTATAAATGACATCCAACCCCAGTTGAACAGCCTCCGAGGGTATGAGATCGTTATGCGTAGGGTCCAAAAACGACTTGCGGCCATCGCCATGGAAGTCTTTTGCGCTTTTGTTTCGGATTACAGTACTGCCACCCCCATTTCCCAGGGAACCTACCCCCATTTGAAGGTCGGGGGCAAAGTGCCCCACCAGAGCCATTCGCTTCTTGGTATGAATGGCCAGTTTTGGTGTTCAACGTGCGCTAGGCTCGGAAGTTGCACGGCAACGGGGGGGGGCAAGTTGAATCAGCTCCCTGCCCCCTGTCCAGGGGAGAAGTGAATCGGATACTGGCACGGAGGCCATTCGCAGAATTCGGAATTCCCAGCCACCCAGTTTGGGGGCCAAGAGCTGGCCCAATGGGAACCCCATTCGTCCCCTGAAGTCCCGCGTTGTGAAGCGGGCCAGCCCAGTAATCGAACGGTCGGTCACAAGGGCCGCGGCGTGTCGTTGCCACGGCCTCGCTCCCTTGGCAGGCCGATGCTGCTCCTCCTCGTCGTCCTCCTCCTCCTCCTCCTCCTCGTCCTCCTCCTCCTCCTCCTCCTCCTCATCATCGTCATCATCATCACCGTCATTTCAGCGACGCGAGCACAAGAGGGGTGCGGCTGTAAGGACACTACTTCGCGCAGGCTGCCCGCGCAATGTCGCGCTCAGGCGCCCGTGCCTTCTGCGTGGCGCCCCGTCTCTCGCGTCAGATCCCTGCCAGTGTCCGTTTCGATCCGATCAGTCCAGCTCGATATCGAGTCCAGCTGGCCCGATCCGATCCGATTCCGACACCCTGGCGATCGCATGCGACCCGGCGTTTGCACGGCGTTGTTGTGCGTCTCAGCGCAGCCGATCCGATGCGATTTCGGCTCCGTGTCGATGCGGCACGGTCTGTCGCTCGGGTCGGACGAACGGGGGGGATAGGAAAGGGGGGGGTACGAAATCTGCTGCATGCTGATGCTGAGGTGGGTCATATCTGGCCGAACCTAGCTGAAAAGTGGGTCACGAGTGCCCTAAGCTGCTTTTCGTGATTGGATAACTCTGCCAGTGGGCTCCGCCCATTTAGCCTGGATCTGCACGCCCTTGCGCCGTTTTGAGGGCATTCGCAACCCATTTACAAGCCAGGTCCGGCCAGACATACCCACCTCAGCATTCACTTGTAGCCCCCGTTATCTCGAAGAAGAAAACGCCATAAATTTTGGGCGGTTCGCGCAGATTTCTTAGATCCGCGCTCGGCCCCCCCGGCGGCGCCTCCGGCGCCGCCCTGGCGCGCTCCGCGCGCCAGGGAGGGGGGTCCAGCGCGGATCCGAGAAGTCCGCGCGGAGCGCTAAGAATTCATGCTTATGCCTTTATTTGTTATTCTTCTAGCGTCGCCTCCTCGTAGCACCCTGCTGGTGTTGCCTCCTCCTCATCCTCGTAGTGTATTTGTTATTCTTCTAGTGTTGCCTCCTGTATTTGTTATTATTCTAGTGTTGCCTTCTAGTGTTATTCTTCTAGTGTTGCCTCCTGAATTTGTTATTATTCTAGTGTTGCCTTCTAGTGTTGTTCTTCTAGTGTTGCCTCCTGACTCCTCGTAGCACCCCCCCCCCCGCTTCGCCCGACCCGAGGCGCATCCTCCGGGTCCGGCCCGGCTTCCCGATCCGACTGGGCCTCTTGCCGCCCCTCCCGGGAGGAGCGCTCCCCGCGTCCGCCTGCAAGTCGGAGCGGCACCGTCTCTCTCCGAGCCCGCTGGGCGGGTGCGGCAAGTACTACAACAGGGCGCGCGCGGGCCACCTGCAAAGAATAGGAGGGGGGCGAGGAGGAGGAGGAGGAGGAGGAGGAGGAGGAGGAGGAGGAGGAGGAGGAGGAGGAGGAGGGGGGGGGGAGGGGGGGGGGGAGGAGGAGGGGGGGGAGGAGGAGGAGGAGGAGGAGGGAGGAGGAGGGAGGAGGAGGAGGAGGAGGAGGAGGAGAGGAGGAGGATCAGGAGGATCAGGAGGAGGACGAGAGGATCAGGAGGAGGAGGAGCAGGAGGAGGAGGAGGAGGATCAGGAGGATCAGGAGGATCAGGAGGATCAGGAGGATCAGGAGGATAAGAAGAAGAAGAAGAAGAGGAGGAGGAGGAGAAAGAGGAGGTAGAAGACGAGGCACCTCCATCACCCCCTCCCCTACCTTGGAAACGTATACTCTGGGCCCTCTCGGGCCATGCATTGCATTCCCGAAACATCCTGTGACATTGTGTTTTCGTTTTGAAGAGACAGTGCCCCGCGTCGCTCCTTCCTTCCTCATTCCTCCTTCCTCCTCCCGCTTCTCCCTCCTCCCACCCCGTCGAGGGATGGGAGAGGGGAGGTCTTCCCTTCCCTTCCCCCGGGGTCCTATCCTCTCCCCACACCTCCGTCGTCGTCCCCTCGTCCCCGCCGTCGTTTCTCCCCTCCCTCGTCCTCCTCCCCTCCTCCCTTCTTCTCCAATTCCTCCTCCTCCCCTCTCCCTCTGCCCTCCACACGACCATGTCGGTACACACCTCGCACGCTTCGTGGCCCCATGGGGTCCTCCGCCGAAGGTCCCGTATGGCACAGTTCGCATGCGTCTCCTCCTCCCATTTCGGCACACTCCTCACGCGTCTCGTGGCCCCATCGGGAGCATCACTTCGGATGCAACTCCTGGGAAGTCAAATTCTGTGTTCGCCCTGGTCCGAAATCTGGCTTAATCCAGCTTAATCCCTTTTAATATGGTTTAATCTCGCTCAATCCCGCTTAATCCGGTTTAATATCGCTTAGTCCGAGGCCCACTCCGGCGCAACAGCTCCCAAATGGGGCTTAATCCTTTTTAGACGAAAACCTCCCGGTAGTTGCCTCCTAAAATCACCGAAGGTCTTAGTGGCACAGTTCGCATGCGCCTCCCCGCTCCTTTTCGGTACGCCTCCCACATGTTTCGTGGCCCCACTGCGAGCTCCTACGAGAATCCCGGTGGCGCAGTTCGCATGCGCCTCCCCCGCCCGTTTTAGGGAGCTCCACCGAAGGTCGCAGCGGCACAGTTCGCATGCGTCTCCCCCGCCAATTTCGCCACGGGCCTCACACATTTATTTGACGCATAGGGGGCTCCACTAAAGGTCCCAGTGTCACAGTTCGCATGCGTCTCCCCTGCACATCTCAGTACAATCCTCACATGTTTCGTGTTCCAATCGGGAGCTCCACTGAAGGTCACAGTGGCGCAGTTCGCATGCGTCTCCCCCACCAATCTCGCCACAGCCATCACATGTTTTGTCTCGTGGCCCCATAGGGAGCTCCACCGAAGTTCCCAGTGGCACAGTTCGCATGCGCCTCCGCCGCCCCTTCTTGCTACACAACTCACCCGTTTCGGGGCCAGTTCCTACGAAAGTCCCAGAGACACAATTCGAATGCGTCTCCCCCGCCCCTTGTTGCTACACCCCAAAAAAACGTTTCGTGGCCCCACTGAGAGCTCCTACGAGAGTCCCAGTGGCACAGTTCACATGCGTCTCCTCCGCCCATGTCGGCACAGCCCTCACACACTTCGTGGCCCCATAGGGAGCTCCGCCGAAGGTCGCAGTGGCACTCCGTTGCTATTTTGGCTCAAGACTCCATGCTTGGGAGGCTGCAAGCCTCCAGGCGAAAGCGGGATAGCTCTGTTCCCCGAGCTTGCGATTCATCCCCTTGTGGTGCCAGGTCCGCTCCTGGTCACCACCTGCCTCACTCAGCCCGATGGTACGCAGCCTAATTCCGACTCTGTCTGTTCGGTTGGACCCTTTGGCTCTCATGGCGAAGTGTTGGCAGTGCGTGCGTTGCGGTGGCTATACGCCACAACATCTCTCACCCTGTATCAAGGTTGGCTGTACGGGCAAGCAGGCGGACCACAATGTAGCAGCACCGAACGACAACCACAAGCGTGGGCAGTCGGTGGCGGCAACCTCGGAGCTCCCTGGACCAAGCAGGGACCCAAAGGCGGCGGCGGCAAGGGGCGTGGTGGCAAAGGGCTCGGACCTAACGGCGGAGGGCCTGCTGCTCCCGCGACCCTCACGCTCTCGCCGGAGAAGATTACAGCCTACGCAGCCATGGCCATGGAGCCGTATGAGATCGTCAAGGACGGACTTTCACGCAGCAGCCGAGACAAGGTCGAGCTGGCACGTCGCAAGGCAGCCGTTGGTGTCTTGGGCTCGGAGGCGCGGGAGCCCCCTCTGGCAGTTGATCAAGCATCGCTGGCCGTCGCCGACGCTACAGCCAAGCGTGAGCGCCTCTGGGAAAGCTCTCGCAAGGCTCTGGAGGCGCTGGCAGAAGCGGGTCGGGCCCTCGCTGAGCGCAAGGCAGAGCTCGAGCAGGCCGAGAAGCAGGCGGCGAAGCTCTACTCGTCCACCACGGCCGAGGACACGCCCCGCTCCGTCAAAGGCAAGGTCGCCTCCATCGACACGGAGCAAGTCGGGCGCTGAGGTCCTGGCTAGCCTCGCTGCGATTCTGGGCGAGATGGCTGCTGCCGCAGCCCCACCACATCCCGAGCCAGAGCCTGCCCGCGCTGTGCCAGCCGCAGGTGGAGGTCCAGGCGCTCCTGGTGCAGGCGCAGGCGGTGGCGCAGATGAGGCTGATGCTCCCATGGCAGGAGATCCAGGCAGCGACGAGTTCGACAAGTCCATGGAGGGCGAGGATCTTGGAGGGCTTCTCGGCAGCGCAGCGGACGAGAACGAGAGGAATAGGCTCCAGGAGGCACTGGACACGCTCAGGGCCCCCAAGCGCTCCAAGACCTCGGCGTAGCGGCCTCAGCGGGGCCATTGGTGGCAATCGCCCCTCTCTCATGCCCAGGACGGCGGACAAGCAAGGGCGCTGGTAGGTTGGCCTCACGGTCAACTGCAATGCGTGGTCGAGGTTCGCCAACCTGTTTGTCACAGCCACTGTCCGGTGCTGCTACTTCGCTGCCGTTCAAGAGACGATTTGGATTCGCATCGCGCGCAAGACGTCCAAGGACAGCTTCGGCGGCTCGGATGGGCCTCGGAGGCCGCGCCTGCGATCAACGCTGGTTTTGGCTCCCAGGGCACTGGAGGCCTTGCGCAGATGGCGCCCCAGCACCTCGGGCTCGGGCCGTTCGACCTGCTCGGCAAGCAGGCGGTGCTGGAGCCTGGTCGCGCCATCATCTCCCACCTCAATGGCGTCTGCAGAGGCGGCATCGCGCGGGTCCACGCGCCCCTGGAGGTCAACGTCGGGCTCAACCAGAGCAACGCCGACACCCTCTACGCGGTGCTCAAGGCCCTGCAGGCGGCTAGCTGGCCCTTCATCGCGCGCGGGGACTTCAACATGGAGTCGTCAGTATTCGAAGAGTCTGGCCGGCTAGAGGCGGCGCAGGCGGTCGTTGCCGCGACCGCGGAGGCCACGCGCAGGCACGCCGATTACTTCGTGGTCTCGAGGCTCTTCCGCGCGGCAAAGGCCAGCGTTATCCACGGGCTGGACCTCCGGCCGCGCTACCCAGTTGCGCTCGAGCTGCTTGGCCCGAGCAGGCACCAGAAGGTCGCCGTCGCGCGCGCTGCCAAGCGGCTGCCGCTGCCAAGCGGCTGCCGCTGCCGGGCCCAGCTTGGCGGGCCGTTCGTGACGAGCAGGCGGAGGTCAACATGATTGACGCGCGCAGGCTCATCCACGACCTCGACTGGTTTTCAGGCAGCGCGGAACGGCCCAGGCCTTCAGCCACAGGGTTGCAGGGCGCGGTCAGCATCATCGCCAGCGGCGAGCAGGATTCTTCCCTTGATCAGCTTGAGGTGCTAAGCGCGGCGTGTTCCAGCTGGTCCGAGGCAATGGTCGAGGCGGATCTCGATCTAGCCTCCAAGAACTACAACGAGTGGGTGCTGCATTCTGTCGCCACGGGCTCAGGCGGCACCCATGCTGTCACGAAGACGACTCAGATTTGGAATGCGAAGCCAGCCAGCGCAGTTGGTGTGGCGCCGCTCACCATTCAGCAGAGCCCGCAGGCTTTGGTCGACGAGTGGTCCGTTTACTGGGACATCGTCGTCCCCCAGGCCCTGCCAGTCCAGGCAGCAGGTGGTGGCTTGCATGTTGCGAAGACCCCGAGGGAGCTCGAGCCCGAGAGGCGCCATCTGCCCTGGCCTGAGGACCTTGGCGAGCGCCCCGACAGGCCTACTGTGGCTTACGGAAAGTGATCTCGTCCTTCAAGCCTCAGTCTGGGTCCAACTTTGACAGCGTCAGTCGAAGCGAACTCAATCTTATGGATGACCTAGGCATTGAGGCCTTCATTGGTTTGCTGATGGCTATCGAGCAGCAAGCAGCTTGGCCCAGTTTCATCACCACGATGGCCTTCATTCCCAAGGCAGATGGGGGCCGTCGACCCAGGGCGTTGTTGGCAGCGGTGGCCAGAGTTCACGGCAGGCTTCGCAGGCCCATCATGCAGCAGTGGGAGAAGGCCAGTGACAGGCCCTGGATTGCGATGGTGGCTGAACTTCACCCCGATCAAGACTGGGCCTCTGCCAGCATCCTGCTGGACCTTTGGAAGGCATTCGAACAGGTCTCGCATCAGTGCCTTGTGCAGGCAGCCATCAAGTTCGGTTTTGCGTTCTGGCTGGCCAAGCAGCAGATCTCTCTGCATCGTGCGCCGACACCTCGACGGGCGCTTCTCGTGGGAGCTGCAGGTATTCCAGGCGGTGCTCGCTGGAGACGCGTTCGCCACGGGTCGCATGAAGCTCATGTTGTTGCAGCCGCTCGACGAGATGGTCGCTCAGTTCGGGGCCGTCGCGCCGACCATCGCGGTTGACGACCTGGTGCTCCAGCGCTGGGGCGGCACCAAGCGCGAGGAGGGCGATCTCGCGGGCGCTACTCGCGTATCGGCGCAGCAGCTGAAGAACGTTATGCTCAAGATCGCGGTCAAGAAGTCCAGGGTCATGGGAAACTCACCAGGCTCGCGCGGCAGCATATCGAGGCGCCTGTTCAAGATTGCTGGAGTCCAAGGGGCGCATCACGCGCGCAACCTGGGCATTGATCATGCAGAGGGGCGACGTGCTGCTCGGGCCCTTCGGCAGCAACGCCTAGCCAACGTCGAGCGTCGCCAGGGCAAGGTGTGGAGTTTTTTGGGCCTGAGGCGCGGGCGCACTGCCGCGGCCAAGGTTGCGTTCACAGGCCTCCACCCGTCGGCGATGCACGGCGTCAACTGCGCTGACTCCAGCGAGTTGTCCAGGATGCGTTCCATCACGGTCATAGCCGTCGAGCCACGGCCAGCAGGCAAGAATGCCACCGCAGTGCTGATGCTCTCGGGGCCAAGAATTTGGACCTCATCTTCGCTGCCACGCTGGGGCCTGCCATGATGCTGGCCACGGCTGTCTGGGAGAAGTGGGCCCCGACGTCCATTTTGCAGTCATTTTTCGAGTGGAACGTGAAGGTCGCCAAGCACTGGGGCGGCGTGCGTGGTCCGCTCGGGGCGGCAGTGATGTCATCGCAGAGGGCCGGATTCACACTCAGCTCCTTTGCTGGTTTGGTCTCCGGCGCGGGCAGGAGGCTCAACTTGGCGGCGCGCACCCCCTGGACGGTCAAGCAGGTTGTCACGCGGGGCGCCAGGCAGTTGGTTCAGCTGGCCAAGAGTACGCACTACGACATCTACTGTGCTGGCGGCGTCTTCCTGCCGCAGGTCAGGCGGTGGGTCACGTCGGGCCGCGGCTTAACCAAGATCGCTTAGGCTCGGAGGACGTTGACGCCCAGTGAAGCTGGGCATGCCAGGTCATGCCTGGTCGACGGTTAGTGGCTCAACGAGCGGCGCTGCGCGGCGGGCCTCAGCTCTTACTCGGTCTCTTCGCTGCGCCCCAGCAAGTTAAGGGCGCTTTGGCATAGGCACATGGAGCATCAAGATGCTTGGCCGTCTTTGACCCTTCCGGAGGAGCTGGAGCGCTTCATGGACAAGGGCGACTCCATCACGATCAGGACTCTGCTAGGGAGGTTGTGGCTGCCAGAACCGCCTACGGAGTGGAAGCCGCCAGGTGACGACATCCTGGCGCACGCGCAGTGGATCAAGGGCTACGACGAGGGCTTGCCGTTTGCAGAGCCCGACCAGTTCGCAGATGGAGCCTACATCGACGGTGACACCAGGATTGCCTGTGCAGGATGTGCCGTTATTGCGTTGCCCAGCGGCGGCGATCACATCGACCCTGGGCCAAGGTATGCCACGCGTGCTTTGGCCTCCCCTTTGGCTGGCGCCTTGCAGTCCATTGGCGGCGGCGAGCTGTTTGCACTGCTTCTGCTTTTCAGGAGCACCATTCCACCAGTGGCAGCCCACTTTGGCACTGCATGTGTGGCGAATGGTATCAATATTCGCGGGCCCGTGGCCACCGCCAGCAGGAAGGCAGCCTGGGGGGGGGCTGCGGGTTCGCGTCTGGCACGCAGTGCAGGACTGTGGGGGGCTCGGCGCAGGCGGCCTCACAGTTGTCAAGGTCAAAGCGCACGCTTCTGTTCAGCATGTGCTAGAGGGCCAGGCCGCGGCCAGAGCGCGCAGAGGCAACATCGAAGCTGATCGGCGTGCTAAGTTTACTGCTGTTGAAGTCGGCGCCCCCGACGCCCTTCGGCAGATCATCCAGGCGAGGCAGACAATGCTCGACGCTGCGTTCTTTTGGGCTTCGATCGCTGGCGACATGGCTGCCGATGACAGAGCTGACATCTCGGACAAGGAGGTCGCGAAGCAGGCCAACAAGATTCAGTTGCATCTCGCGGCTCACGAAGTCATCGAGGTCCCGAATGGGGGGCATTCACTGTTTGCGCTGCCTCAGGACCGCCTACAGCAGCAACATCAAAGCGCACTTATGGGCCAAGCCCTGCGTGCCCAAGCCGTGCGCCCCGTCGCATTCTGGCAGTGCTTCGAAGAAGCGACCTGCTCGAGCAGCCTCGGCGACGGCGGCCACGGCGGCGGCGG
This sequence comes from Prorocentrum cordatum, assembly GCA_963575745.1. Taxonomy (NCBI): domain Eukaryota; class Dinophyceae; order Prorocentrales; family Prorocentraceae; genus Prorocentrum; species Prorocentrum cordatum. The sequence continues at coordinate 407,544 of CAUYUJ010021904.1, read as the reverse complement.
CCTTCGCCGCATTGGCGCGGGCCCAGCAGGAGGCAACGCTTGCTGAGGCTGCAGGCGACGGCAGCACCGAGTTGCCGAAGGACAAGGCTCTTAAGACAGCCCAGCAAAAGATCGACTACCTGTTGTCGGCAGCGTCTGGAACGAGCTCGAGCGGGTCTGTGCGCTCGACATCGGCCGAGAAAGATGTTGCCAGTGCTAGTGAGGCTTCTGTAGGCCCCGCTGCAGACCTTGCGCGCGCGCTCCCGCGGGGCCCGCTGCTGAGGCCCCGTGCGGCCTGGGTTCGGCGGGTGGCGCGAGTTTTGTGGATGGGCCTGCCTCGCTCCCCCCCTCGGGGTCCCTCGGGTCTCCTCCAAGCCCCGCTGCAGAAGCCCCCGAGGGAGCCCGCGGTGGCGAGTGTGCGCCCGCCGAGTTGTCCTGCTTTCGCAGTGCGGCCAGCAGTCTGGTCGTCTCGCAAGGTTGCGTTGCTTCGTCTCGCCGCTCGAGTTCGCCCGATCGGTCTTGGTCGGAGGCCCTCGATTGCCCCTCTGGCCCCAGCGTTGCGTCGTCGACCGCTGGCGCTGGCACTGGGGTTCCAGGAGTGGCGAGCGGCGAGCATGTTCTCACGACTATCGTTGGATATCGCATTTGCACGCGCTGTCATTGCCATGCGAGAGTGACCGGAGGCAAGCGCAGGGGCCCGCCCGCAGAATGCAAGCTACCAGAGAGCGCTCGTGGTTTGCAGCATCGCCTCGAGAAGGTCGAAAGGATTAGGCTCGGGTTGCCGCCAAAGGCGGTGCAGCCGAAGGCGCAGGATCGGTGATGTTTTGGGGGGCTTGGCCTGGCGGCGGCGAGTCGACCATTTCGGCTTGCTCGCCCCTTTGCCGCTCTGCCCCCCCAGGCTTGCGCCTGCCGCCAGCCGCGGCCGCCAGTGTTGCGGCCGCTTGAACCTGAGCTCGTGCTGCGCGAGCCTGGTCACAGCTTCTGTGTATATATACATATATATATATATATGTATATATACACATAAATATAAATATAAATATAAGTCGCAGTGGCACAGTTCGCATGCGTCCCCCCCGCCAATTTCGCCACAGGCCCCACGCGTTTCGTGGACCCATAGGGAGCTCCTCCGAAGGTCCCAGTGGCGCAGTTCGCATGTGTCTCCCCTGCCCATTTCGGCACACTCCTCACATGTTTCGTGTCCCAATGGGGAGCTCCTCCGAAGGTCCCACTGGCACAGTTCGTATGCGTCTCCCCCGCCACTTTCGGCACAGCCTTCACATGTTTCGTCTAGTGTTTCCGCAGGGAGCTCCATCGAAGGTCCCAGTGGCACAGTTCGCGTCCGTCTCCCCCGCCCACTTCGGCACACCCCTCGTTCAGACCACCTGCTTCGCGATATTTTCCCACTTTTCCAATAGCGTCTGGTGCCTGTACCGGCTTGACTTTCAGAGCATGGCCTGGGCCTGACGGCTGAGAATGCGGAACAATTGGCACAGGTCGTCTTGGGCCTGCCGCCGCCCTTGTCTATTTCTGGGGGTGTTCTGGACTCCGGCGTTCGTCGCTTGGGCTCTCGCGGCTTGGCCATGTTGGTGGGCCTCTCAAGCGATGTTTCTGTTTTTTCTTCCCAGTTCTTTCCTTTGCGATTCGGAAAACCAGGACGGGTTCGATCTGGCTCAGAACGCAATTCCAACATCATCGGGTAACATATGTTTTTGGTGTTGGTCTCGGTTTTTGTTCTCCCAGACGAAAGCTTCTGGGCGAGATTGCTACATGCATAAGGTTTTCCATTGATTTGACCAAATCCGCGCGGACACAAAGTTTGCAGGATTTGCAATGACAATCCGAATGTTTTTTTAGGGTGTCACGTCAAAGTCCTTGCAAAGCTTGTGTTTTGGTATGATTTGACACTTGCGCGCATGTAGATGTTGTAAGTTCATGTGTATGGGATTGTTGGAAGCTGATTTCCGGCGTTAAATGATTGCGCACTTTGTATGACCTGACAAGGATGAGAGGGGGGCGGTGGGGGGACCGCCTGGGATGGTGTGACTTCATTTGCAAAATGAGCGATGAGGCAGTAGCATGTGTAATTTGCTGTGTCCCAGGGGGGGGAGGGTGCGATAATCCGGGGTAGGGGCAGAGCTTAATCGAGCATCTAGTTAAATACCATATATTGTGTGCAAGTTGTGCAAGTTATATGGTGCAATCCACCTTGCAGAACTTGCAGACATCAACTCCACTGCTCGCGCAATCGTCCCACTCTCCCAACCGCAACTTGCTTTGCAAACCCCATGCGGCGACTACTGCCATGACTGATCGGCCATGGCTGGAGCATCTCTGCGGCCGCGCTGGCGCCCGCAAGCCCCTCGCGCAGAGCGGCCAGTTGGTTTGGCACAGCCGATGCAGCCGTGATGGCGCTTGCCGATAACAACGCCCCAGCGAGCGTCAAAAGCCGCGCTGGCGCGCGGTTGATTCAATGCAGGTCAGTGATTCTGGCGGGCGCGGCATCGTGGTGGCGTCGGCAAACGCGGCAATGGTGATGATGATGATGATGATGATGATGATGATGATGCTGATAGTAATGATGATGATGATGAAGATGTTGTTGTTGATGATGATGATGATGATGATGATGATGATGATGATGATGATGATGATGATCGTAGCGATGGTGGTGTCGATGATGACGATGGCGACGACTAGGCCACTGACGGCGCCGATGTTGGCAACGCCGACGGCGATGATGATGCCCATGTGTCGATAATGCGTGTGCGTGAGTGACGATGGCGGAAACGGTGGCGATTGCGGACGGCGATGACGTGATGCGGCGGCGTTGATGGGGGGTGAGCGGTGCGGACGTGCGGGGCATGGGGATCCATACATCCTGTGGATTTTTGTCGAATGGTTATTGGTTTCTCACGCGTCCTGAACTGAAGAGCTCTACTTGGAAGCCACCGCGAGAAACAAGGTGTTGAAATAATTTCGACATGCGGGCGCGGCGGGCGCGAGCCAGTGGCCAGCCTATTATCTTGTGGAAGGGGTTCGTGCACTGCGCGCATCCTGGATCAAGGCGACAGCTAGCCGAATTTGATAAAACCATTTTGGTCTCACTTGATTTCAGCATGTGCGTGCGGGAAAAAATTGCACTAGTCAGAAAGAACCAAACACTCTTCTAGCAACAAGACTTGTATGTTGAAAACCTTGCAGTACTCCAATGTTCGTTTTGATGCTGACATGTGCGCGCACGTGCCATATTTTTTGGTTCAAGGGGCTCTTGAACACGGATGTTTTGCGATGAACGAGTGCGGGTGCATGGTCTGATTTGACAGGGATGGCGTAGGGGAATCTCGTGCTTGCCTGGGATAGTACGCGTTCATATGCAACATGAACGATGCCGCAAACTCATACGTACTTGGCACTGTCCCAGGGGGTGGGGGGGGATGGGGATGGGGTTGTGCCTCAGAAAAGAACTTATATGTGGTGTTATCTAAATCTACGTGGCGCAACACAGTTTTCCCAGTTACTGAATTGTTTGCTCCGTTGTTCGTGCAATCATCCCACCTGACCCCATGCGGCGACGATTGCGATGACTGCGTGGCCATGAGTGGCGTACCTCTGCGGCCGCGCTGGCGCGAGCAAGCTCGCGCGCAGAGCGGCAAGCTCGTTTGGCACAACCGATGCGACCGCGATGGCGATTGTCGATAGCAACGCCAAATCGCGTGTCAAAAGCCGCTCGGGCGCGCGGTTACTCGAATGCGGGTCGGTGGTTCGAGCGGGCGCGGTATCATGATGACGTCGACATCGCTTGCAACGATTATGATAGTAGCGATGCCGGTGGCGATAATGACGATTACTGCGGCAAGGCCGCTGTCGTCGCCGATGCTGATAACGCGGGTGACGGTGATGATGAAGTCCATGCGTGATTGATGAAGGTTCCGGAAGGAATTCGACATGCGCGCGCGGCCACCGCGCGCGCCCGGCCCGCATTGCATCATTTGACAGGGACCACGCGCCTCTCCCAGCAAACGTGCAAGGGCGCCCGAATGATTTCGACACGCGCGCGCGCGATGTCGCGAGAGGCCCGAGTGGTCGGTTTTGAGAGGCATGTTGAGCAACGTACGATTCGCTTGAGGTTTCGCAAGAGCGCGCGCGAGCCGATTTGTTTTGAAGAATCACAACATGTTGTGTTCCATCGTTTTTCGGGAACTTAGGCATTGAAGCTCTTACAGAGTGAAACATTTGGAGAGATTCCGAGATGCGTGCGCGACGAAGCGTGCATGTGGATTTTGTCATGTGTGTTTGGCGAGGGACGATTCGCACATGATTATTCACGCTTCGCGTATCCCAACTATTTTTTCCAGAAGCCCTGCCCATGAGGGATGACGGGGAAAGGGGACGAACAGACACATATAGTAATACAAGGCGGGCGACCAGGGTGAACAGAGAGATCTCCGAGAGCAAGGGGGTCACCTTGGAGGGCCTCTTCAGGCCATCCGTGGGGCCCACGGGGAAGAGGAGGAGGAGGAAGAGGAGGAGGAGGAGGACGAGGAGGAGGAGGAACACCGTCTCTTCGGGCTCTTGTGGGACGCTCTTTGGGCGCTCTTTGGGCGCTCTTGGGGCGCTCTTGGGGCGCTCTTGGGCGCTCTTGGAGCCGTCTTGTGGCCTCTGGGGGCCCTCTTGGGGCCCCCTCGGGAGCCCTGGAGGGGTGGAGGGGCTGGTGAGGCAATTTTGGGCGCTATCGATCAAAGGAGGGGGGGTTCTCGATTTGTCTCCCCCCTGGTTCATCAAAATTGCCTCTTGGGGCGCTTTGGCAAAAAACCTCAGGGAGGACAGGGAGAGTGTACCCCTCCCTAAAGGAAGAGGGATTGAGGAAGAGAACGAAAGAGACCACCTACGCCTAAAGGGCTGGTGGGATTTCGCCGATACACGAGCATGCGAGCATCGTATGATTTGACGGGGCGTGGGAGGGGGGGACGGGGGGGGCATAAGCGGGACTGCCTGGGATGGTATGAATCCGTATGCAAGATGGACGATGAGTCAGACCCATACGTACTCCAGATTTCGTAATAAAGGGAGGGGGGTCTCATTTCGGGGGGGGTCTCTTCCAGGCTATCTTGGAGGGCCTGGGGGGACGATGTTTTGGAGGGTTCTCCCACGGGGGAGGTCTGAAATGGCTTGTCTTGGAGGGTCCAGACCCCCTACCTTTTATTACGAAATCTGGAGTAATCTGCATGGAGTCGATCATCCTGGAGGGGATGTGTTTTCCATTCGAAAGGGAGGTCTACCAACGCACGATCAAACACTCGACCAACCTGCGGCGGCGACACACGGGCGGCGACGGGCCATCACGAGCCGACCCGGGCTGGCGCGCACAGGCCCGCCTGGGCGGCGGCGACGGGCCGCGACGGGCCACCCCGAGCGGGCCAGAGTCTGGCGCGCACGGGCCCAGGCGGGCGGCGGGGGCCTCGAGACGGGGGTCCATGCAAACGGGGGTCAGCCGGAGCGCCAGATCCTGCAGGATCCTGCGAAGACCCCCTCTGGCTGACCCGGGTCAGCGAGCCGCTCGTGGCCGCGAGGCGGCCGCGCGTATTGGCTGACCCGGGTTTACGAAGCCCTGCGTTGCAGTTTTTGTTGTTCTTGCAATGCAGTTTTTGGTTTCCTGCTGACCCGGGTCTGGATTGACCCGGGTCAGAAAATCCCCGAGGGCGGCGGGGGCGGGCTCCGACGGGTCACCAGGAGCCAGCCGGACCGGCGCACGGGCGCAGTTCCTCAGGAGAAGCGGTCTTGCTCGGATCGCCGCGGGGGTTGCTAAGAGGACAGGGAGGTACGAGTGGATGTTGAGGTGGGTTCTATCCAGCCCAGCCCAGCTTAGAAGTGGGTTGCACGTGCCCTGAGTGGCCGAACGGCGCACAGATCTGGGCTAAGCGGGCGGAGATCAGGTAGCGGAGTTACCTCATCATCCCAAGTCAAATCGGCCTCTTCTAATCCACGTATAAGTTGGGCCAGGCCAGATAAAACCTTCTTTAGCATCCACTTCGAACCCCCCCATCCCCTTAGCAACCACCGCGGCGATCCAAGTAGACCTTCCAGTATGTTTTCAAGCCAGGTAACTTGACGCGGCGGACCGCAGGCTGACACGTGGCCTGCGGAGAGTCACTCGTCGTGGAGACACATGCAGCCGGGCTTGTGCGTGGCCTCATCTGGCCAGGGGGAGCAGTCTTTGCCATGCTTGAGATTGTCAGGCTGCCTCTGAATCTGTGGGATGGCGGTTCCCCGTCGCTGGCCAGTTGCTCAGAGGAGGAAAAGGTAACCATACCCCTACCCTTTTCTCGTTTTCCTCTTTTGGGGGCCTCCTCGGAGGCCCTCGTCGCCACCGCTGGATTCGCCTCGAAATTTTTCGTCAGAACGCACCCCGGGGGAGGTCCAGGGAGTAGCGGTATCGGTACCTTTTGGCTTCTCCACTAAGACCCGTTCCGAACAACAAGTTGCTTGTTGGGGTGAGCCGTCAAAGCACAGCTACAGTAGGCACACACTGGCCGTGAGGATGCGCCAACAACAAGTTGGTGGTGAGCGAAACAAGACGCGCGCAACATCACGCGCAAGACAGCACACTCGCAGAAGTGGTATGCAATGCCACGAAGATTGCAACACAAGCTCACGGGGGGACACCGCGCGGGACGAGAACATCATCCTACAGTCAACCCGCATTACATGGATGGGCAACCTTCCCAAGGGTACCCTTGCATCCTTGCCTCCATGGTCCATCCTTGGCCGGTTTCGTTGGCCGCGCGCTCCGCCCGCAGAGTGTCGGCATAGCTTCCCAAGGCCCTTGCATCCGTATCGTACGTCCTCATGATACGGGTTCACTGTACCAAAGTCGTGCAACTCCCCACGGAGTAGAAAAGGCCGACGCGCGTCATTGCCACGTTAGCTCAATGCAGCTTCCGGCCACTCTCGCCCAAGCTGCTGTCGGCACCAGTCGCCCTGACTCCTCCCCATGCAGCACGCCCCAGCATCGCCGCTCTCTGACGAGAGCCCAGTAGCGGAGCTGCTGCTGGCCGCGAACCGCTGCGAGTCGCCCCCAGGGAGCCCCCCGGCGCGGCCGCCGCCTGCTGCTGCGCAGACGCCGCCGGCAGAGCGCGGTGGCAGCGCCTTCGACATCCTGCTCGGGCAGCTGGCCGCGCTGCACCGGCGGGAGCTGCAGGCCGTGCAGGCACAGTTCCAGGAGAGCGCCGCGCTGGTCCAGCAGCTGCGGCCCCTCCGCGCAGAGGATGGGCCCGCGCCGCTGCCGAGCTGCGTCCACTCGGAGGCTGGCCTCGAAGAAGAAAAACGCCATGAACATACGCTTTTGGCGCTCCGCGCGGATTTCTTGACCCTCTGGCGGCGCCTCCGGCGCCGCCCCTGGCGCGCTCCGTGCGCCAGGGAGGGGACTCCAACGCAGATCCAAGACATCTGCGCGGAGCGCTACAAGTTTATGTTTATGCCGGTTTTCCTCCTAGGATGGGCCCACGCCGCTGCCGAGCTGCGTCTCCTGGGAGGCTGGCCCGGTCAAGGCGGTGCTCCCCGCGGGCGGCCCGGAGGGCACCGCCAGCGGCCCCCGGCTGCTCTGCCGGGAGGCCGCGCCAGGTCCGTTGGAGGCCTGCGCCGCTGCTGGCGACGGGTCCTCGTCGGCATCGCCGAGGCTGCATGACGCCTGTCCCCAAGCCTTGCCCACCTGCGAGGATCTGGGCCTCCCAGATGGGGTCGGGATAGACGGGGTCGAAGGATCGCGCCGCATGGCCGATGCATCGGCGATGCGGCTCGATGTGGGGCCCACTCTGCTTCACGTCGACAGCGCCGATGCATCGCCGACGTCGCCGAGGCATCGCCGAGGCATCATCGCCGATGCATCTCCGATGTATCGTCAATGTGGCGCGATCCTCTGGCCCCATATACTCGGGCCCCATTTGGGAGGCCTCTAGAGGAGTACGCGCAGCTTGGGGAGGCGCCCTCCTCCGTTCGGACGGCCAGCGGGAGGTTCAGGTTCGAGATGAAGGGCGCCTGGAAGGAAAGGAGCGAGGACGAGGAGGAGGAGGCAAGACTGAGCGGCCGGGCAAGCAGCATGGACCTTGCCTCACGTCTGCGCAGGTTTGGCAGCCTCGCAGACTCGGACACCGAGGTCAGCTCGTTCTGGGAGGAGACGCCAACCAGCGACCGCAAGAAGCGGTGCGCGTGGGAGTCCGTTGTTCTGGCCTCCCCAGGGCGCCCAGCGAGGCTGCTCTGGGATTTCTTCGGAGCCGCACTGATATTCTACGACCTTTTCAAACTCCCGATGGAGACCTTCAGTCCACCCGACAATGCTTTCAGCGAGGGTATGGACTGGTTCATCCTGTGTTTTTGGACCCTGAACGTCCTCGCGTCGCTAACGGTCGGCTACGTTGAGCACGGCGTGGTCGTACTGTCAATGCGCAAGATCTTGTTGAGGTACTTGAGGACTTGGTTCGCAGTCGATTTGGTGGTTCTGGTGCCCGACTGGACATTCAAGATAGTGGATATAGCGGCCGCTGGTAGTAGTGATGGTGACGATGGTGAGATCTTCCGATTGCTGAGAGTGTTGCGCCTCATTCGGATGGTGCGGTTGCTAAGGTTGCTCAAGCTCCGGAAAATATTCGACACCATCAATGACATGATAGATTCTGAGTACGTTAGTGTCGTTGCAAACCTCGTGAAGATGATATTGATGTTGTTGGTGGTCAATCATTTGATTTGCTGCATGTGGTACACGGTGTCCATCAATCAGTCGGTTGAGAACACATGGATCAAAGTTCATAACTACGATAATGCCCACTGGACGTACAGGTACTTTACTGCGTTCCATTCAATTGCTTCGCGCATTCCGCGGCTCAATCTTGTATATCCCCGTGCCATTAGCTGGTGTTTTCGTGGGCTCTGGCAAGTTGTTGGGTGGTGGTAGTTCTCCCTAGCTGTCGTGTGAAGCTCGCGTGGGGGAAGAGCGGTCGCTTGATACATAGAGCTCACCGTTCAATGGAATAATTTCCCAACCAAGTTAGGCCGTCGAAGCCCGAAGCCACGACTAGCAAGAGGCCCACGACGGCCCAGAGGGCCGTCCCGACAGGGCCCCAAGAGAGACCCCGTTGAGCTCTGGGACACTGGGAGTGGGCCTTCTGAGCGGGTGCCAAAACGAGCACTCCGACAGCTCCCCTGAGGCTCTCCCGAAGCGATGTGGGGACTCTCTGCAGGCCCCAAACGAGGGCCTGCGAGGGCCCCGAGAGGTTCCGAAGAAGCTCGAGAGAAAGCCCCGAGAGGTGAGGCGTGTTGGAGGCTTCTTCAAGGCCCCCGAAACATGCCTGCGAGGGCCCCGAGAAGCTCCAATTACTCCAGAGTTCGTAATAAAAGGGAGGGGGTCTGGACCCTCCAAGACAAGCCATTTCAGACCCCCCCCCGTGGGAGAACCCCCCAAAACGTCGTCCCCAGACCCCCCCAGGCCCTGCAAGACAGCCTGGAAGAGACCCCCCCCCGAAATGAGACCCCCCTCCCTTTATTACGAAATCTGGAGTAAGTCCCAAAGTCCCAAGAGCGCCCCGAGCGGCCCCAAGAGAGACCAAATTGGCTCCTGGGAGGGTTCGTTACCAGCGCCCGTCGAAGCGAACAGGCCCACTGCACCTGTGAGGCTCACCGGAAGCGATTTGGAGGCTCTCGAAAATCTTCCAAGTGAGAGCGCAGGAGATGGCCCCAGGAGGTCCCAAATACGCTGGGAATTCCCGCGGAGCCCAAAGAAGGCCCCGCGAGGGCCCAAGTAGAGCCCCAGAGACGGGCGCTCTCTTCGGAGGTAGTTGTTCTCACTGCGAGCACGGAAAGGAGCGCTGCTGAGAGTGGTTTGGGCATCTGGTCGCGGGCTCCTCTTGTTTCACCAGTTTCACCAACAACACGGATCCCGCAGTGCAGGACCCGAGGCAAAAAGGAAGATTGGGTTGAGGGCAGTGCGATGCACCAGGCCCGCGCCGATGACCCTTACTTGGAGCTCCTCCTCCTCCGCCTCCTCCTCCGCCTCCTCCTCCCGTCCGTTCTCCTCAAGATGACGACCTGGGGGGCTGTCCAGCCTCCAGGCCGAAGGGAGACCTCTGGACCGAGGACAGTTCCCAGACGGGCGTCGGGCGCGCGCGCGGCATCGCAGCAGCCATGGGGAGTGGCGGCAGCGGACGCGGGGCGGGCAGCGCTTGGTCGGGGACCCCGAATCGCCAGAGGGTACCCCCGTGGAAGAGGAGCAGCAGTGGCAGTCGCCCTCCTCGCAGCAGCTACGTGGTGTGCGACGGGTGCAGCAGATGGCGCTACTGCAAGAATATCACCAGCAGGGGCGACCTCTGCATCTGCGGCAAGAACATCGCCAGCCTCGTTCCCCACGGTCATGTCTTCCGTGAAGACGATGGCGGGTGGCTGGCAGCACAGCCCCAAGGAGGAACCTCGCCCAGGATCAGCTGGGCAGATGGTTGGCAGCCAGGTGGTGGTGCAGGCGGGAAAGGACAAGGAGGCCAACGCCAGCCACCACCTCATGACAAGACAGCCGACCTCAAGGCTGCCGCCGCAGCAGCATACAGCAAGCTCAACAAGGACGACCCGCTCAGGCAGCACTACGAGGCCCTCTGGCCAGAGCTCGCCGCAGCCAAGCCACCAGCAGACCAACCAGTTGCTGGATTCAAGGCAGTGGAGGCAGCTGCTCGACGCTTGGACAAACTCCAGAAGAAAGTGCGATCGGCAGGAGAGCAAGTTGAGAGTGCCCAGCAGTACTTGGCCGAGAGTGAACGCAAGCTTCGTGAAGCCATGGAGGCCTCCATTGCAGCCGAAGATGAGTTCGACAAGCTCAAGGCCACAGTCGGCAAGCAAGAGGCACCAGCTGAGCCTGCAGCCGAGAAGCCAACCCTGGCAGCCCTCCTGGAGCATTTCGAGCACGAGCCCGACGACTTCCACAAGTGGTCCGAGCCAGACAAGGAGGTCTGGCGGGCAGCGAAGGCCAAGGGCGAGCGGATGGCCCAGACGGTCAAGGAGCACGAGGAGGAGACGGCGAAGCACCTGCGACTGCTGGAGGAGGAGACGGCCAGGCACCGGGAGCAGCTGCGCCAGCTCGAGCAGGCCCGCACCAAGCGCCTGTCAAAGAGCGAAGAGCAAGACCCAGCAGCAGCAGACGCCCCACCAGGCAAGCGAGTCTGCGCCGCCATCCCAGCCCCTCAGCGAGGTGCCACCGCATGCACTGAGGCAGCAGGGACAGCTGGAGCGGCTGCGCCCACCGGCGCCGCAGCAGCTGCCCAACCTGGAGCAGGCGCAGCAGAACATGACAAAGCAGAAGAACGCCGAGCAAGAGTGGAGGCCCACATCCAGGAGGCGCGAGAGAAGGTCTCGCAGGCAAGGCGCGCCGAGACAGTCGTCGACGCAGAAGGGCAGGGCGACCACTCAGCGGGGTAGCCGCTCCAAGGCGAGCGTGAAGAAGGCTCGCCGCCCGTGCCGCATTGACTTCTTCAACGTCAAGACCTGGGGCCCCCAGGCACAGGGCTACCTCATGAAGATCAACGACACCAAGGACAGCGATATCATTGGCATTGCGGAGCACCACCTCCGCCAGCCTGCACAGAGAAGCAAGGCAAGAGCAGCGCTCAGGAGGAATGGCATGCACAGCTACTGGACCAAGGCACGGCCAGGAGAAGGAGAAGGCACTCGAGGAGGCACGTGTGCCATCGCGCGAGGATCTTTGGACATCCAGGACAGGATTGCGGGATTCGACGAGCTCTACCTGCACGAGGACGGCAGCGACGTCACGGTGGTGACCTCCAACCTGCACATGGTCCGTTTCGCAGTGGCTTTCGCCCACCTTGAGTGTGGGATTTGCTTTGGAGAGAGGAATGTCGACATCCTCTGTGACCTGCGGGGGAAGATGGCCGTCTGGGGAGGGCCCTGGGCAGCGCTTGGGGACTTCAACATGGCGCCGTCGGAGCTCAACAACAGTATCTGGCCCAGGGTGCTGAATGTTCAGGTAGCTGCGGCGGAGGATGGCGCCCCCACATGTTTCCCAGCAGCAGGTGAGGCCAGGTGCATCGACTTTGCGCTGATCTCGCAGGGCCTGGCGCCGTACTTCGACCAGCTGGAGCTGCTCAGGGCCGCGCCGTGGAAGCCGCACATTGGCATCCGCCTGAAGCTGAAGGGGCGGCCCCTCATGCTCAAGGGCGGGGTACTTCGCAGGCCAGCAGCCATTAAGCCGCCAGTCACAGTCGAGAAAATGCCGAAGTCCAGAGCCGCCTGCAGACGAGCGGCGCGAGGGGGCCAGGAGGCCATGCGCCGACGACAGCAAGCGTTGGCAGAGGCAGGATGCGACCTGAACGAGAACGACATGGAGCCAGCGCCGCAGCTGTACTTCGACAAGGAGGTCCAGCACGTCATCTCTGACGAGCTGTGGCAGGCCACCTCCGAGCGAGTCAGCGTGCGCGCCAACGACGAGTTGCCCCAGCATTTGCAGCACACAGTCGTCGGCAAGATGATGGAGCGGGACATGCTGGACCTTGGACAACAGTATGACCGCTTCGCAAGCATCCTTGAGCTCAGCCTGTGCGAGAGCATCGGCATCCCAGAGGAAGAGCGAGGACGACATCTCGGGCGCAGCAGGCCCCCGAGCTACAAGAGCGTGAGCATCAAGGACACCGTCACCTCTACGCCATGGGCAGGGGTCGAAAGGAAGATCCATGCGTGGTGGGCGGAGATCTCCAACCTAGCGCGGCAGCTCTCGAACCATGATGCCCGAGCGCAGGAGGCAGCAGCAAGCCGACTGGGCAAGACCCTGGCAATTCCCGACGAGTACTCAGGAGGTGAACAGGGCCCGTCGGCGCCTGAGCCTGGCCCCGTCATGGCAGGCAGCCAGGAAGGCCACGGGGACGGGGCCCCCGCACCAGCCATGAGGCCATCAAAGATATCGGGAGGAAGCTCGGAGGATCGCGGTCCCACTGAGCGGGGTGAGGGCCCCCCCGAGCTGCAGCAGCGGCGCGCTGGCAGTGGGGGCGCAGCAGGAGGCGGCGGCAGCGGCCCCAAGGACATCGCGAATCAGCCAGCACCGGAGGAGGTCCCCCCACCTCAGGCCGAGGCGGGTGCAGCGGAACAAGGGAAGGCAGCTGGTCCCTGCTCAGAGATGGGTCAGGGGTTCTCGTGCCCCAAGTACAACGCCACGGGATGCGTCCCAGACCTCGACGTGGGACCAACCCACAGCAGAGCAGACAGCAGCACAGAAGGGATGCAGAGGGGTGCCCTTCCCCCACCAGCAGGACGCAACACCATGGACATCCAAGATCACGACCCCTTCGAGGACGAGGAGGACTACTTGGAGCACCGCCAGGAGATCGCAGACCAGGAGTACAGCGATGGGAACAACCAGCACACCGAGGGGCAGCGGGACAGCCGCGAGTTCGGCCAGACCGATCGCCGACGAGCAGAAGGATCTGCCACTCCCCCACCAGCAAGACGCAACACCATGGACGTCCAAGACAGCGGCCCCTCCGAGGAAGAGAGGGACTGCACGCAGTATCGCCAGGAGACCGAAGATCAGGAGGACCGCGACGGGCACCTCCAGCGAATTGAGGGGCAGCAGGACAGCATCGACTACGGCCAGTCCGCTCGTCGGCACCCAGTTGGATCAGTTTATACTGCCCCAGGGGACACGCACTGCTCACCTCCTCAGCCAGCTGGCACTCTGGAGGCAGAGGGTACCGATCACCTGGGGAGTCAGAACCAAGAGCTGCCAGGCCCAGAGGCAGAGGAGTCACGCGACATGGGCCTGCCCCCACCAGACCGCTGGAATGAAGGCCCGCACCAGCGGGAGTGGGAAGACTACGTGGCTATGAGAGACGATTTAGAGTACTGGGCGGCCATCTGGATGGATAACTTGGTGCAGCCCCCCGCGGACAACAGCAACTGGATGCAGGTCTGCGTGCCGTTCCTGGAGACCATCTTGGGTGGCGGTGGCAACGATGGAATGGTAAGATTGCTCAGGCGCAGGTGCCAGCAGGCAGGCCTCAACCACATCGTCAGGGACCTCTGCGAGCGAGCATGGAGACAAGCAGGACCACGACGCCGAGGCTTTCTGCAAGGTCTCACGCGAGAGGAGCCGACGAGTAGGCACGAATTGGAGATGATGCATTGGAGGGAGCTTGCAAACCTGCGGAGGTTTATGCGAGAAGTCATAGGCGAACGAGCACCAGAAGGAGCAGCTCGAAGACAACTACATGATGCTCCAGGAGCAGGCAGTGGCCCGAGAAGCCGCCGAGAGCTGCAGGCTCGCACCCACAGCGGCAACCAGACGCAGCAGCATATTAACACCAGAAGGCAACTAGCGCAGCAGCTCAACCAGCCTGACCCAGGCAGGCTGAACGAAGAAGGTGCAGCCAAGGACCAGCAGCAGGCCCTCCTCACAGACCTGCGCGCGATAGCAGAGGGCGCCCTCGTGGACCCAGGGACGATCAGCAGGGTAGCAGAGGAGGTAAAGAGCATGGCCAAGCAGCTCACAAAGGCGGTGAAGAAGGCGTACATCCACTGGGTGCACGACGCCGCAGCAGGCAGTAGTGCTAAGACGGCCCACGCCTACACCAAGGCAGCGGAGCGCAGCCACCTGGAGGACATCCTAGAGCATGAGGGCCAGGTCATCAACCACCCGCAGCAGCTGGTGGACTTGCGCAAAGAGGCATGGCAACGCAGGTGGACACGAGATGCGCAGAAGGCTGAGAGGATCCAAGAGGCGCTGGCCAAGCTGAGGCAGGCGGCCCTGGCCCAAGAGAATGCCCTCGAGCCCATCAGCAAGGACATCATCGGCCCCATCATCCAGCACCTGAAGCGCAATGCTGGCCAAGGGGCGGACTGGTGGAGGGCTCCAGAGCTCAAGGCCATGGGCGCCCAGGGGCTTGAAGACTTCGTGCAGTGCCTGACCAGCTGTGAGCAACGGGCAGCGTGGCCGTGGCAATTCTACTTGGTGCTGGAGCTGTTGTTGGGCAAGAAGCCAGGGATCGGCGGTGAGCGCCCCATCGGCCTCATGCCCATGCCGTACCGCATCTGGAGCGCAGCCAGGAGGCCCATAGTAGCCACCTGGAGCAAGGCAGCGGCGGGCTTCTGGGATACGGCAGTAGCAGGATCCTCAGCGCTACGAGTGGCAATGCACAGACTGACGAGGGCAGAAGCCGCCACGGAGATGGGCTTTCATGCAGCGGGAGTCTTCTACGACGCGGCAAACTTCTACGACAACATAGGCCTCGACCAGTTGATTGAGAAAGCCAGCGACCTCCAGTGCCCGTTGCTGCCGCTGGCAATGGCCGTGCAGATGTACCTTGCGCCCAGGGCCATCATGGCCCACAGCCTCTTCTCGGACATCTTCGAGCCTGCCAACAGCATGGTTGCTGGCTGTGGCCAAGCGGTCGACCTCACCAGACCGCTCTTGCATGGCATCCTGGACGCAGCGCACAGGCACCACATCTTCGTCGTCATGCAGCAGTACCTGGACGACTTGGCCCTGCAGGTAGAGGGTGCGCGGAGGCAGGTCATAGACCAGATCAAGTACGTGGCAGCGCTGGTGCACGATGGTTTCAAGCAGCTCTCCATACCCATCTCAGTCAAGACGGCAGTGGTGGCCTCGGATAAGGACCTCCAGGCAGAAGTTGCCAGCATCCTGGACAGCCTGGGCACCCCCAACAAGCAACCAGGGGTAGTGCGCGACCTCGGCGTGGACACCAGCCTAGGCAAGCAGCTACGGCGACCCACCCATGCAGCGCGCCAGGCCAAGGCCAAGCAGAGGGTGGCCAAGCTCAAGGACCTAGCGAAGACGGGCGCCAGAGGTGCGGCAAAGGTCTACTCAGCAGGGGCCTATTGCCAGCAGGCCTGGGACTTGCCAGCGCACGGCATCACGCCCACGGAGGCGAGGGCGGTCAGGGCCACGGAGGCAGCGCGCCTCACAGGCGGACACAAGGCAGGGCGCTGCACGTCCACCATCCTCCTGATTCAGAGGGGAATGCAAGAGGCAGTAACACGAGCCATCGGCGACCAGATCAAGCAGTTCTGGCTCACCATAGTCGACCACCCGACGGATCTCAAGAGGTACCAGAGAGGCTGGCTCCTGCTTTACGCCAAGCTGAACGCCCTGGAACCCAACCGCAGGTGGCAGCAGGTCAAGGGGCCTATGGCAGGGGTCATCGCGCAGCTGCTTGGGCTGGGCTGGACACCGCGGCGCCTGGACAGCTGGATCAGCCCAGCAGGTGAAGAGTGGGCCTACAAGCCGGATGACATTCCACACTTCGGCGCGCTCCTGCGTGAGGTCCAGCAGAGTGCGCAGCAGCAGATCTGGCAGCAGGCATCAGGCCACCGCAGTGGAGAAGGACTTCAGGCTGGAGGCGACCTCTTCCAGCTGCAGCGCCACCTGAGGAGGAGGAGGCGCAAAGGGCAGCATGCAGAGGCGGCCATGCTGGAGACAATAGCGGTGGCGGGGATCTGGACCAGGGAGCGTCGCAGGGCGGCCAACCTCAACATACAAGGCGGCGACACCTGCGCGAGATGCGGCGAGGCGATAGAGACAGAGGAACACCGCTACTACGCATGCCCAGCCAACGCAGAGATAGGGCACAGCAGTGAGACCGACCTGGCGAAGAAGGCGAAAGTCGCGCTGGACCAGCGGCAAGACCTGCACTTCTGGCTCCGCGGCATCCCGCCAGCGGCCTGGGCAGCCAAGGTCGACCCAGACGAGGACGCGGCGAAGGCGGCGCATATCTTCTGCACCAGCGAGGAGGCGCAGGCGGCAGCCCAGGCAGGGTACAAGGTTCGAGCAGACTACGTCTTCACAGACGGCTCTGGGGGTGCAGGGGAGACGGCCAAGGACCCCCGCCTCAGACGCTGCGGCTGGGCAGTGGTGGCCTTCAGGTTCGACGAGCAAGGACGTCCGCAGGAAGTGGCCGCCTGGTACGGCACGATCAGGGCACCACACACGGTGCCACGGGCAGAGCTCACCGCCACGAGCAAAGCCATCGGGTACACCACGGCGGCGACGGCCAGGGGGCTCAACATAGTCAGCGACTGCAAGTACGCCCTGGACGCACTCAAGCAGATCCGGGATCCTGAGGACCTGGACTACAGGAGCACAAACTACGACCTCTGGCTCCAGACGAAGCAGCAGCTGCAGAACAGCACGGACACCATCATGGGCCACCATATCCCAAGCCACCTGATAGAGCACCCAGCCGAGCTGGAGAGGTGGAACGGTCCCACCTGGTGGGTCATCGGAAACGAGATGGCAGACAAGTACGCAGGCTGGGGAGCGGAGCATGGAGCCCTGGATCCAGCCATCATCGCGCAGCAGCAGACCAGGGACCAGATCATCAGGGCGGTGCAGAGTCGGCTGCTGGCCATCAACATGGCGGTCAGTGGCCCAGCCAAAGGACAAATCATCAAAGACTGGCTGGTAGAGACTGGAGAATGCCTCGGGGAGTACGGTGGCCACCAGGACCAGCACGGCAACGTCAGGCTCGATTTCAAGGCGGTGCAGATCGGCACGCAGGTGGTGGACGTCTCCCACAAGACGCAGTTCACACATGGCTGGCCCTGGTGCGAGAAATGTGGTGGCACCAGCTACCTTGGGGACCACAAGAGCAGGATCGTGGCAGGAGTGGCAAGGGAGCTAGCCAGGCCATGTCAGCCCCCAACAGCAGCAGGGAGGCGGGTCCTGGCGGACATGCAGAGGGGCAAGCTGCCAAGAGGAGCTAAGCCAGCAGCAGACCCAGGGGAGGAGGGTTTCAACGAGATCACCATGCCTGGTGACTTCAAGCTGGGCATGAGCAACCACGAGGTGATCGACCTGGACGGAGACAGTTCGGAGGCAGGGGGCCCGCAGCCAGCCCCACAGCAGCCGCCCAGCCACCCGCACTCTGTCGTCCAAGCCAGCTGGAGGCTCGTGGACCACATGGAGGGCTACGCGGAGCTGTGGATGAACATGGTCGACCAGGAGGTCTGGGATGACATGGGCGACTGGATGGAGCATTGCGTACCGTACCTCCTGGCCATCACCAACGTGGGCGGCAGAATGGACTCGCAAGAGCAGACCAGGGCTGTCACCGTGCAGGAGCTTCAGCAAATCAAGGACTGCTGCGAAGAAGTCTGGCGCAACACGCACCGCAAGCGACGGAGGCTCATGACCAGGATGCTCACCCTCCCGTACGGAACTAGGCAGCAGGTAGCAAGAGTGCACATGGACGCGCTCCAGAATAGAAGGAACAACATCCTAGCGCACAGCATCCCCAGCAGCGAGCGCAGGCCGCTGCCGAGTACAGCGGAGGCCAGCAGAGAGTGGTCACCAGAAAACCTGGACGATGATGACTCGACACCAGACAGTGAAGCCCCAGAGCAGGAGGGCGAGCCGAGAGACCAGGAGATGGAGACCATGGCAGGGCCTGATCAGAGGAGCGACACCAACAGCCTGATGCAGTCGGTCGTGCAGGTCGCAGTAAAGCCGACCAAGCCAGTGGGGCCCGACCTGATGAAGTTCGCGGGCGAAGCCGGAGAAGCTGGCCTGCTCCACCCAATGCTTCGACACAAAAGAGAAGCCGACCAGGGCCCCGAGCAGGAGGTGGCGTGGCTCGAGAGGAACAGGCTCGAACAGCACATGCAGTCGCTGGCAGGCTGCTGGATCCAGAAAGAGGGCAAACAGGGCTGGCCATCGTGGCAGGCTGCGTGCGTGCCTCATGTGCTGAGGGAGTTGCAGACTGGCGTCTACCAGTGGCTGTTCAGCCACGAGTCGGGGCTGAGCCGCCAGCGCAGCCAGCGCCAAGCGGCGGAGGAGATCTGCCGTATGGCATGGCTCAACAGTGGAGAGGCGCGCAGGCAGAGCCAGCAGCTGGACCCGAAGGAGGCAGAGCGGCGCAAAGCAATTGCTGAGCAGTTCCTAGGTGTGACTGGGCCAGCGATGAGGAGCCGCAGCCCGCGACCCCAAGCAGCAGTGCGAGAGCCAAGCAGGGCCCCAGCCAGACAGCCGAGAAGGCACACAGAGGCCAGGGCCACCAGCAGCCCCGCCGAGCTGCGCACGGCAACGCCAGCGCCCGAGACCGAGAGGCCCAAGGGGCCCAGGGTACTGCAGCCAGAGCGGTCCCTGGAGGCGGGAAGGGCTGAGGAGCAGCGGAAACCCGTCAGCAGGCCCCAGGGTGGAGTAGGGACAGGCCACCACGAACCCCTGCGCGGCGAGGGGGTAGGCCGCAGAGGACCCCAGCGTGGCGAGGGGTTAGGCCACAGCCCCGCGCCAGACGGGATGCAGAGGGGTGCCAGTCCCCCACCAGCAGGACGGAGCTTCAGGGACATGGCAGCCCTCGACCACTTCCATGAATGGGGAGAGCAGTGAGGATTGCCTCCAGCAGCCCGTAGACAAGCAGGACAGCGATGACAACCACCAGCAGAACCCAGATGTACAGCACAGCAGAGGGTACTACCTGGCAGACCGCGGGGGACCCCAGCGTGGCGAGGGGCGAGGCCGCGGAGGATCCCAGCGCGGTGAGGGGTTAGACCGCAGAACAAAAGGCAGACAGAGGCACGATGTGGAGGTCCCTGGCGAGCCCAGTGAGCATGACGCGGACCTTTTGACCAACAGAGTGGTAGACAGGACCTCGCAACTAACAGAGCGGACCCATACCCTGGGAAACCGACAGACTGAACGCGAGGGGGAGGGCTCAGCCCGCGGATACCACGTGAACCGCGAACACAGCGAGTGGCATAGTCGGGGGACCTCGCCCGAGCCAGTGGACAGCAGCACCGAGGATGGTGACGGTGCGAGACACGACGTTTCCCTGCGTGGCGAGGGGTTAGGCCACAAAACAACGCCGCCCGAGATGACGGCAGACTACGACGACACAGACCTGCAGCGGGATCAGGGCAAGGATTTCGGCGACCTTCCCCAGCGCGGTGAGGGGTTAGACCGCATGGAACCCCTGCGTGGCGAGGGGTTAGGCCACGGCAGTCCCCTGCGCGGTGAGGGGGTAGACCGCAATGCCAAAGGCAAACAGAGGCTCGAGTTGGAGGTCCCTGACGAGCCCAGCGAGCAGGACGCGGATCTTTTGACCAACAGTGTGGTAGACATGACCTCGCAACTAACAGAGCGGACCCACACCCTGGGAAACCGACAGACTGAACGCGAGGGGGAGGGTTTGGCCCGCGGATACCACGTGAAATGCGAACACAGAGAGTGGCATAGTCGAGGGACCTTGCCCGTGCCAGTGGACAGCAGCACTGGGGATGGGGACAGTGCGAGACTCGGTGATCCCCCGCGCGGTGAGGGGACAGACCGAAGCAGGCCCCAGCGTGGAGAGGGGTTAGGCCACGGAGCGCCCCAGCGCGGTGGGGGGTTAGACCGCAACGATCCCCAGCGTGGCGAGGGGTCAGGCTACAGAGCACCCCAGCGCGGTGAGGGGTTAGACCGCAGCAGGCCCCTGCGCGGCGAGGGGTTAGGCCACATGGTACCCCAGCGCGGTGAGGGGTTAGACCGCAACCGCCCCCTGCGTGGCGAGGGGTTAGGCCACGGAGCACCCCAGCGCGGTGAGGGGTTAGACCGCAGCAGCCCCCAGCGTGGCGAGGGGTTAGGCCACCGTTTCCCCCAGCGCGGTGAGGGGTTAGACCGCACCGTGCCCCAGTGTGGCGATGGGTCAGGCCACGACGAACCCCAGCGCGGTGAGGGTTTAGACCGCAGCAGACCCCCGCGCGGCGAGGGGTTAGGCCACCAAGGAGCACCTCAGAGCAGTGAGGGGCCAGACCGCAGCGCGGCGAGGGGTTAGGCCGCAACGCACCCCAGCGTGGCGAGGGGTTAGGCCACAGCCCTGCGCCAGGAAAGGCGGCCGAGAAGGCACAAGAGTCCAGGGGCCAGCAGCCAGGACGGTCCCTGGAAGAGCGCAGAGCGGAGGAGCGGCAGCGGCCGTCCATCAGGCTGCTCCTCAAGCTCTGAGAGGGCGGCGGCAGCATTTCTTCAGACTGCCGCCGCCCACGGGGCGACTCAAGGAGTCATTGAGTGGCGGCAGTACGACGACGTGAGATGAGGCCGCTGGCCCACCCCGCCTCGGGCCGTTCTGCCTGCGCGGGGTGCCGGGACCAGGGGAACCCACTCACGGGCGGGAGCACGCTGGTTTAAAACTCCCGTCCGTTCTCCTCCGCCTCCTCCTTGCGCCATCATCGTACTCTTTCCTCCAGATCCCCTCCACTCCTTAGGGGAGAGCCTGAGCGAAACAAAGGAAGACGGGGGCACAGAGTGGTACGCAAAAAGCTCCGAACGCCAAGGCTTCCAAGAGCGAGCAGGTTCGCCGAGAGCGAGCTGTGACGCAAATAGCATTCAGCATCTAGGCTACCAAAAACGAACGGCGACATGTAAAAGCTCATCACGCCAAGGCTCCCAAGGGCTCACGGTGCCATGAGCACTCTCGGGGAAGTTCTTGAAGCGGTTTTTCCGTTCCCGTGCCTGCCCAGGTGACAGAAAGAGTGATGTGCGAGTGATGGTGCTCTGGTGGGTCGAAGAGTCCTTTAAGGTTCCCGACGAGGGGCGAAGTGCCGCCGCATTGGTATTCACACGCTCCCCCCTCCGAAGAAGGTCCAGGATGGGTGCCCTGAGCGACCTTTTTTATTGCGACTACGCGGAATCACTTGCAAAACAATGGCAGTTTAGCGACCCTTGGGAAGTCGACGAGGGCTGTTGCATGCCCTCCAGCCGTGAGCCCCGAATCTACGGAAGCACGCACGAAAGAGACAAGTCTGCCCCAATTCGTATCGTGGGCCAGGCCTGCCACTTAGACGAATCTGTTTCACAGGGCCTGCTCTCCCGATGCGCAAAGTTGTGCTGAACATGTCGCACGGAGCATACTGATTATCCCGCCCACCTGCCCCGAGCACCACCCAAAGCTGCTAATCCGCTTTGTCGCGCGCCATCCTCGCCAGTCTTTCAGCCAGACGGGGGAGGGCTCGGTACCTGCACGCGCGAACGTCAGGAACTGCTCCCAGCGCCTGCATCGCAACGCCTCTGTACCCAGCGTGTTCAAGGAACCCCCGCAGCGCCTGTTCTACACATGACCCCAATTCAGGACAGAACCTGACCTTGAGCCACAGGGTGTTCTGCCCGCGTCCCTCCGGCATGGGAGCTGCTGGACACATACTTCGTGGAGCGCCGGAACTTCCCGGCGCACTCCACGAGCCGTGACATACCGGGATGAACGACGCGTGGACTCGGCATATGCTTTCTCGAAAAACTGTGGCTGGGAGCCTCACTGTTGCATGTCTTGCAATCGCGCACGGGGCCACGCAAAATGCATCGGCGCTGGGTTCCAATTATTGTGCAATACAGGGATAGCAAGAATGGTCGGCTTAAACGTAGGTCGGGTGCCTACTCTCCCGCTGCTGCGAAACACGTACAATTCTAAACAATAGGTTGCATGCCTGGAACATCCATCTACCTTGAGCTTAAGATATTCCGCTCGCCTCCGGAATTCGACCACGAATGTGCCTGCGAGAGACGTTCTTTCATATTGGAACAGGATGTTGTCTTGGAAGCGGAGGTACAGTTTGGTGCCGAACCTGGCGAGGTTGTGGACATCCCAACGCTCCATCCTGCTGATGACCGCCAGGTCCGCATCCCCCCCTGAGTGGGGGAGGCGCATACCCGTGCCCTCGATCACCTTGAAACATTGGTATGGTACGCTACCTGCCGCTACGTATTGGCTCCCCGACAGGATCTCCATTGCGCGAACAACGAGCTCTCTGAGCGGAGATTCACACAAAATGGCAACGTCAGCGATGAGATCTCCTTCCTCGCCGGGCATGTAGCAATCCTTGATGTCTAAGGTACGGAAGCCGTCGTCAGAGCCCATTGACTTATGCCTGAGGTGTTTTGCATCTTCCCTGGAATCTCTGACGACGTGGCCGTTCTCCTTGAGCTTGTCTTGCAAAACCACCCCCCAACCAGTGCGAAAGGCCCGCAAAGCAGTATCTTCCCAACGCGTATATATTAAGAATGATACTCGGTTGTGGATGCTTGTGCGTCTCACAAGTATTGGTCAGGATTGGCTTCATCGTATGCTTCGGGGCGGACAGGGACTTGATAATGCAACGGCCCACTGGGTGCCCCTCATACTCTTCGATGTCCCAAGCTAGCTTGCAATAACATCTGGCAATGCTGTCAAAGTCTGGCGTACCGTGTTATTCCTTGTAATCACCGTTGTTGAGGATGACATTGTCGTTGCTTTCATTGGCAGCTTTATGCCAGAGTGTGTACCCAACTTCTTTGTCATGTTTGATTGAATGTATGGTGAGTCTGCCAGCTATTGCAGGGCCAAGCGGACTAGAGAGAACACGTTGCCCAGCCCAGGCTGGTACTGGATGTTCTGGATATGTCGTTGGCAGGCTTCAATCAGGGATGAGACAAGATTGGATAGCCAGAACTGCACATCTGGAGGCGACTGCCCGCGAAATGTTGGAGCCACCCATCCCTTCAGACGATAGGTCAACTGGCTGTCTCCTAAACATCCCAGCTTGCGTCGCCATTGAAATTTGTTGACGAAGTCACGAAAATTGCTTAAGTGATGCGATTTTGGGGAGCATCCCAAGACTGAAAATGCGTGTATGATAAAGCCGAGTTAGCAACCAAGCCACTGGCCAGGTTAGATCGGTAGATACGTATATGGACGTCCCACTTGCGTCATACACGAAAACCTTATCGGAGCGGCTGCTGTGATTCAAAAACGTAATCCAGGTGCCCCCGCCATGTGGCGGGCCAAACACCTCCATCTCCATGATTCGGCTTCCTCGCGCCGGTGTTCTTGCCTGGGCCTGGGGCCCAGAGTTGTAGACTTTGCCAGCGCCTCTGCCTCCGTCCGTGATGCCCTTCGTGTCTTTCGCCCTGCCTTTGACCGCGGCCTTGCCTTTGCCTTTGCTGCCCTTGGCCGGGGGGGCTGGCCTCCTTGCCCTTCTGGCCGTCGCAGCACTTGCCCCTGCCTGTGGCACCCTTGTTGTCCGAGCCCTTGACTTTGGACTTGGTGCCAGCCGCCTGGTCCTCGGCGGAACCCTCCTGGACACCCCAGGGGCTCTGCCGTTTTTTGAAGCTTTCGCAGCGGCCTGCACGGAGTCGGCAAAAGTGACTGTCTTGTCATTCGGGACGTTGTCTTCCGCCATGTTGGACAGCAGGCAGTGCTGCTCCAGTTTCTTATCGATGATGGTGTCGACGGCTGCCGAACACATGTCTTCTGGCCGCTCTCTGAATGCTTGTTCGATATTTTTCTTCCTCGCCTTGTCTTCGTTTTCCAAATCCTTGAGCCGCTTTTGCTCACGTGCTGCGTCATTCTGAATCACTGTGGACCACAGCATCTCGAGCTTCTCCTGCTGCACTTTAGGGTCGATGCCTTTCACGGCCGGAGCGTCGAAGCCAAGGGGGGTGGCCTTGTCCTCCGTCAGGCTCGCCATGATCGCTTTGCCCTGCTCCATGAAGGCTTGCTTAGTCGGCGTAAGCTTGATGGCCTCTCGGTGCTCCTCCAAGGCCTCCAGCACCGACTGCGTGTGAGACAATGTCATCCCGTGGCGCACGATCCTCATGGCCTCGCGATTCGCAGTGCCCCGCGGGATGGTGGCGGTGAACGTCGAATCAACATCCCGGCAATATTTTAGGACATTGTCGTGCTCAATCTGGGTATCGTTGGACCGGAACGCTCTACAGCCATTTGGGTACGATTTGTTCTCGAGGTTGCCCAAACACGCCACGTCCTTGGTGTACTTCTCAATGGAAATGCGGTTATTGGATGCTTTTGTCACGAATTTGCTGAAGTGGACGTGTTGATCGAGCGCCTGTCAAAGCGAACAGTCCCACTGCACCTTTGAGGCTCACCGGCAGCGATTTGGAGGCTCTCCTACATCTTCCCAGAGAGAGCGCACGAGATGGCCCCAGAAGGTCCCAAAGACGCTGGGAATTCGCCAGGAGCCCAGAGAAGGCCCCGCGAGGGCCCCTCTCTTCGGGTGTAGTTGCTCCCACTGCGAGCACAGAAAGGAGCGCTGCTGAGAGTGGATTGGGCATCTGGTCGCGGGCTCCTCCTCCTCCTCCTCCTCCTCCGCCTCCTCCTCTCTTCCATTCTCCTCCGCCTGCTCCTTGTGCCATCATCGTACTCTTTCCTCCAGCCCCCCCTCCCCTCCTCCGGGGAGAGCCTGAGCGAAACACAGGAAGAGTGGGGCACCGAGTGGTACGCAAGAAGCTCCGAACGCCAAGGCTTCCAAGAATGAGCAGGTTCGCCGAGAGGTTTGAACGCAAAGGCTCGTGAGAGCGTGGCGCAAACAGCTCTCAGCATCTGGGCTACCAACAACGAGCGGCGACATGTAAAAGCTCACCACGCCAAGGCTCCCAGGGGCTCACGGTGCCACGAGCCCTCTCGGGGAAGTCTCGGGGAAGTTCTTGAAGCGTTTTTAACCATTCCCGTGCCGGCTCGGGTGACAGAAAGAGTGATGTGCGAGTTATGGTTCGGGCCAGACGAAAGAGGAGGATTGGGAAAGGGGGGGGGGTACGAAATTTGCTGCATGCAGCTGGTTTCGGCCTCACCGAGGGGCCCATTTCTCGATACATAGCCGCCTCCGGCGCCGGGAGGCGCCAGGAAAATCAGCTACGTGAGTTGATTCTCAAACCCCCCCTTTGCTATCCCCCCCTTTCGCCCGGCCCGAATGGTGCTCTGGTGGGTCGAAGAGCCCTCTGAGGTTCCCGAGGAGGGGCGAAGGGCCGCCGCATTGGTGTTCACACGCTCCCACCTCCAAAGACGGTCAAGGATGGGTGCCCAGAGCGACCAACAGGGCCACGAGACGGCCTAAGACGCGCCCAAGATGGCCTGCGATACATCCAAGACGGTCCCAGAGAGGCCGAAAAGGGCCCCCAGCAGATCCAAGAGCGCTCCAAGACAGCCCAATTTGACCTCCAGACGGTCCCAGAGGTCCCGAAGATACCTTCACTGGGCCCCAAGAGGGCCCCCAAGACTCAATACGGCCTGAGAAGGCAATCGCATTGATTTTCCGTCGGCGTTTGTTTGCTTTTTGGGTTCCCGTATCTTCGGGCTACAATGTCACACGCATGTAGCTCTGGGGGCTTCCGCGATTGCCCCAAGACGGCCTAAAAGGGCTTCAAGACGGCCCAGAGAGCCCCAAGACGGCCCAAGAGAGGCCCAAGAGATTCCCCCAAGAGGGCCACTGGATGCCCCCAAGAGGGCCCAAAAAGGCTTCAAGACGGCCCAAGTTTCTCAAGATGGAAAGGCCCCAAGATGACCCCCAAGACGGTATGGAGAGGCCGAGTTCATAGATTTCCGCTACGCTTTTGTTTGATGATTGTTTTATGATGTGATGAACTCCTAAAGCAAGGCTCCTAAGTGCGGACAGCGGTGTGAGCCCGCGTGCCCCAAGACGGCCCAGTGACGGACACAGCTTCGATGCCAAGGTTCCCACCCTTAGCCCACCCAAAGATGGACACGTCTTTGACCCCAAGGCTCACCAGAGTTTCAGGAGACGGAAAAACACCATGGGAGACGGTGTTGTCAAACATGTCTTTAGTCCGAAGGTTCCCAAGGGCTTCCTGACGTTCAAAGCTCCGAACGATGACTTTGGAGAGCTCTGACTGCCAAGGCCCTCAGTGCGTACAATGGCGCAAACGGTTTTGAGCGGCAGAGATCTCAGTACGAACAGTGCTTTGCGGCCTCGTGGGCCAGCTCCTGGAGCGTTCGTGCCCGTGCTGGCCCGGGTCCAGCGCGCCGTCGGCCCGCTGGGCCCTGCGAACTGGTCGATCACGCAGTTCACCCCTGCGTCCATGGACGTGCAGCCTCAGAACCTCGCGGAGATCATAGGAGTAGAAGGTACCCGTACCTCTACCCTTTCCTCATTTTCCCTTTCTTTGGGCCTTCTGGGAGGCCCTCGTCGCCACCGCCGGATTCGCCTCGAAATTCTGGGCAGAACGCACCCCGAGAGAGGTTCGGGGAGTAGCGGTATTGGTACCGTCTCGTATCCCCAGGAGCGTGTCTTCACGGTGGTGGTGGTGATTTTCGCTCTGGTGGGCTTCTCCTACATTGTCGGCAGCATCACGGGCTCCTTGGGGCAGCTGCGCAGCATGCACGCGGAGGAGTCGACGCTCTTCTGGGACCTCAAGCGGTACTTGGCCAGAAACAAGGTGCCACGGGCCCTGTCCGTGCGCATCCAGAAGTACCTGGAGCACGCGTGGCAGGCACAGCGGGAAAAGAAGTCAGGGAAGAACGTCAAGCTGGTGAGTCTGCTCTCCGAGCAGCTCCGGTCCGAGCTCAAATTCGAGATGGCCGTGCCGCAGATGCGCATTCACCCGCTGCTGGACAGCCTCATCAACAATTCCAAGGTGACCGTGCACCGGCTGGCCAATGTGGCCATAGAGCACAAGCTCCTCGCTGCAGGCGACTGCCTGTTCTACCCGATGGAGACTGCGAACCACATGTACATCGTGGTGGAGGGTAAGTTCAACTATGCAAGGCTGGACAGCTTCGGAGGCCTGCACAAGGAGCTGGTGGACAAGGCCGAGGACTGGATCGCGGAAGCCGCCCTCTGGGCGGGGAACTGGGTACACAGAGGCCTCTGCAAGGCCATCGAGGACAGCGACAACTTGACCATCGACTCCAACAAGTTCGCGGAGCAAGTGAAGCTCAACCCGCAGGCGCATGAGTTTGTCTCGAGTTATGCGCGGATCTTTCTCGAGTGGTTGAACAGCGAGAACCCGAACAACCTCTCGGACATCTCCCAGGGAGAGTACGTGAGCGAGCAATTCGCAGCCTTCATCCCCAGCACCACCAGCTTCCGCGGGGGGGGCTCTCAGGGGCAAAGTCAGGAGTGGAGGATAGACCCAGGAAGGGACGCATTCACCCCCAAACGCATGTTGATCGCCGATCTGGGCCCGATAGCCCACCCCGCCCATGACCATGCGGCTTCGCAGTCGGGGTCGTACCGCCGATCTATCGGCGATGTTTCGTCGATTCCAGCCCGATGTCCCCCCCTGAGCTGGGAAGGGCTCCCCTCGCCCAGATATCCGATGTCTTGATATTTCCCCACATGTTTCGTGGGGTTCTGGTTTTCTTCCCGCCCGCGTCGCAACCGCGTCTTCCTCACACCTGCCTCCTCCCTCCTCCCTCTCCTCATCCTCCGTTCTCCCCCCCCCACCCACGCGCAACGCATGCACGGCACGTACATGAGACACGCGTATACATGCCGCCGCACGCATGCACACACTCGCAGACACACTCGCAGACACACACACACACACACACACACACACATTCACACACACACACACACACACGCGCGCCTGGCGTGTTCACCCACGACGTATGCGCCACATAGTGAGCACCCACATGAGACACACGTCCAGACACAGCCACACCCGCATCATACACTTGACGGGCAGGAGCCCCACATCAGAAGCAGACGCCTCGCCACCAGAAGGGGTGCGCAGGGGGTGGTTCCTGAGCTCGGCCGCTATGCACGCCTCTCGTCCAGGGCATCGCAGACGTGGCACGTTCTCGACACCTGAGAGGGTGGGGGGTCTGGTTCCTGAGCTCGGCCGCTGTGCGCGCTTCTGTCCAGGGCATGGCAGGCGTGGCACTTTCTCGACACCAGGGAGAGTGCGCAGGGGCTAGTTCCTGAGCTCCGCCGCTATGCGCGCTTCTCGCCCGAGGCATGGCAGGCGTGGTACTTTCTCGACACCAGGGAGGGTGCGCAGGGGGTGGTTCCTGACCTCGGTCGTTATGCGCGCCTCTCGTCCAGGGCATCGCAGGCGTGGTACTTTCTCGACACCAGGGAGGGTGCGCAGGGGGTGGTTCCTGACCTCGGTCGTTACGCGCGCCTCTCGTCCAAGGTTTTGCAGGCGTGGCATTTCGTCGACAACAGAGGGGGGGGCGCAGGGGGTGGTTCCTGAACTCGGCCGCTACGCGCGCTTCTCGCCCAGGGCATAACAAACGCGGCATGTTGTCGACACCAGAGAGGTTGCGCAGGGGGCGGCCGCTGAGCGCGGACGCTATGCGCGTCTGTCGCCCAGGGCATAGCAGGCGTGACGCCGTCTCGATTCCAGAGGGGATTCTTTGGGGGTGGGGTCTCTCAGAACGTAGGGCGAGCGGCATTTCGTGGAGGCCCGAGGGGTGCACAAGCGGGCGGACGCGCTATCATCAGCATCGAGAACTGCAGCCACCCTGGCTCATGCCGGCTCAGGCAGCTCGATACGTGAACGCGGGCGACCGTCGGTGACTCCCCGTCAAAAGTAGGTTCCCTGTCATGGCGCCGAAAAGGGCCATGTCCGCGTTGCCACCTTCGTGCGAGCAGCTCAAAAGCACAATGTTAGAGATGGCCGCCGAGGTGAACCTAGATGGTTTGCGCGCATATGTTGTCAGGCATGGGAACGTTTTGGTACACAGCGCATTTCATGCTTACCAGCGGCAGTTTCTGTATTGGTGGTCCGAGACGCTCTTTACAAGGTGCAACAACTTGCAGCGTCAACGAGGCGACGGCATGCAAGGACACAGCGCTGGACGTGGTACCTGCAAGACCCTCGCTCTGGTGGATTTCCGCAAGACGTCTCTGCTCATCTGCCAGGGAGAACGGGGCATGCGATGGCCTGCTGCCAGCGAAAGTTCGGCGAGTTAACGCGACTGGAATCGCGGGCGGCGACCCGGAATCTCCCCCAGGACCGCATTCCACTCTCGCGAAGGCCACGCCCGCGAAACCCACGCCAACGAAGGCGTCGCCCGCGCAGGCTCTCACTCCACAGCAGTCCCCTGCACTTCCGCTCGCTACCTCTGTTCGTTCCCCGGGCGCCCCTCGCATTCAGCTGCCCTCTGAGCTGGCGGAGACGGATCGCCGTTGGCCAGAAGTACTTGGGTTGAAAGGCCTGCGAGAATCAATTCAGCTTGAGAACTTGTCGGCACAAGCGGATGCGAAAGCAGTGAAATGGCACGGGGAATTCGCGGCCAGGCGAGCTGCTGATCCGGAGTGCTGGCCTTCGAGACGGGGCGGCGACGCAGCTCTGTGGCAGGCGCTTTTTTATATGTATTCTGCGAATGCTTGACCCAACAGAGTGGATGTGCCTACCTTTCGTCTGTTCGCACTGCAGCCCGACGTGCTCGTCGGAGCTAGCGCCAAGTTCTACGGGGGAGTGAGCGACGTCGCCCCCTGGCGATGAACGTTTCGAGCCGCCGCGGATTCTCATGGCGTCGATTCTTTGCGCGACGTGGAAGACGTCGCGCACCGCGCGCGGTTGGCGGCCCTGGCAGAGCGGTTGGATGCGGCGAAGTTCCTCAACGCAATGGACCAGGCAGACCCGTCAGGTCCTCACTGCTTGGGCGGACAGTTTATCCCCGATGGAGGATAGAAGGCGGGGAAGAGGGAGGAGGTTCAAGCAATGGTGCGCTGGATGACAAATAGGGAAAATTCGCGACAAGGGTTCAGAAAGCCGGATTGCGCATAAATGATGATGATAAGCAAACACATGCGATTCAAATTCTTGACGCTTCGCGTGTCCCCACCAGCCCATCCAAGTTGAAGAGATCAGGGAAGTGGGGGAGCAACGAGAGGGACAGCCGATCCGTGCAAAGGATGAGGCGGAAGAGGAGGCCAGATGGATAGATGAGGGGGTGGCGAGGAACCGAGCGAAGGAGGGATGAGGAGAATGATGACGCTGGGTGGATGGTTGAATGCCGCTCGGATGCCTCTTGGGAGCCTTTTTGGAAACCTCTTCGGACGTCTTGGGGGTCTCTTGGCGGTCAAAGGGGGCTTTTGGGCGTCTTGGGTGCTTCGGGGGGGCCTCTTGAGGCCGCTTGGGATCCTCTTGGGGGGCTCTTGGGGGCCTGTTGGAGGCCTCTTGGGGGTCCCTTGGAGCTTCATGGCGGCCTCTTGGAGCCTCTTGGAGGCCTCTTGGAACCATCCTGGGAGCCTCTTGGGGGCTTCTTGGGGCCTCATGGCGGCCTCTTGGGGCCTCTTGGAAGCCTTTTGGAAGCCTCGTGGGGCCTCCCGGGCGCCTCTTGGGGCCATCTTGGAAGAGATCGATCAAAGAAGAGGGTGGGGTTAATTAGCCTTGCCCCCCCAAGAGGCCAAAATGGGGCCAAAACCCTGGTAGAACCGATGATGTTGGTTTCCTCGCCGAGGCCTTTTTGGACGCTCTAACTACCAGCGGCCCCCCCCCCGTCCAAGTCCAGGGGAGGGGGTTAGGGGGAGGGGTAAACCCCTCCCCGAAGGGGAAGAAGGGAAGATGGAAGAGGAAACTCCCGGAGCCACCTACCCCCAGAGGGCTGGTGGGATTAAGTACGTGGGGCTCGGTAGCGGAATCTCTCCTCCCCCTCCTCCCCATCCTCCTCCTCCTCTGCCTTCGTCCCTGTCCTCCTCTTCCTCCTCCTCCTCCTCCTCCTCCTCCTCCTCCTCCTCGTCCTCCTCGTCCTCCTCCTCCGTCCTCCCCCTCCTCATCCTCTCCCCCTGTCAATGCGGGCTTCCGCGAGTCTCCACCCTTTCCACCATGACCGTCTTTCGTACCGAATCGTGTTCGGACCGTCCTGGGGCGAGATGGCCCAGGAGATTGGAGACGGCGGAAAACCTCCGTTTTGCTTTTTGTTCGGGACGTCGGATGTCGGTGACCGTTCTGCTTCATTCCCGCCACAGTCACCCTTTCCTCGGGTGGGTGGCAGCGGGAGCTGACCGACATGGGGGGTGAGGCAAAGGGCAATTCAGTGGCCCTTCAGGGCCACTTTTGCAGCCAGTAGGCCGATTGTCCTTCCCCCTTCCCCTCAGGTTCGAACAACGCGTACCGCAGCCGCACCCGCACCACCAGCCTGCGATCCCTCGTCCGCTCCAAGGCGGGCGGGTAGCAGCCGCGTCGCATGAGTGGCCGAGGACCGCGGGCCGGGGCGCCACGTGAGCGACCCTCCTCCTCCTTCTCCTCCTCCTCTCCCTCCTCCTCCTCGACCGCAGACCCCCTCGCGTTTTTGTTTTGGGGAGAAACGCGACGGGGAAGTTTCTTCGCTAGTTTCGGTTTCCTGCGGCCTTTGCCGGGCCCCGGGACCGTCAAGAAACGGTTCAGGATGAAACGCCGCTTTGGTTCACCCACGAGGGGGTCCAGCGACAAGGGGGTAGTGCAATCGATTGGGTGCAAGGAATTTATAGGTTTGCGATAGATCAGGGGCGTGCAATACATTCTGGTGCGCAAATGTATTGCTGGGTTTTCGCGTACAATACATCAGTTGCAACGCAATGCAGCACAATCCACTGGTGCAATGCATCTGCAATACACTTGCCCCGAACCGGTTGCACCACCCCGTTTCAGCTGGGCCCCTGTTTTCGATTAGATGTAAGAGTGACCTTTCGCTGGAGTGACCTTTGGTGCGGGCACAGATGGGCCCCCAGGTGGCTGAATACGAAACAGGAGCAGCGGCTTGCGCGCCCAGGTTTGGTCCCCCCGCGGCCCCCAAAATGCCGCGCACCAAAGGTCGCTCTTACCCGGGGTCACTCTTTCCGTGTAGCCGATGTCTGGGCCAACCAAGACCAGCCCTGGGGAAGGGGTCCGGACCTCTGGCGGTCGATGCGGCGAAACGCGCACGACGTCGGGGGTCTGGGACCTTCCCTCCGCCTCCTCGGGCTCGGGGTTCGCCGGTGCTGTTTTTCCGGGGGTGGACAGAACCCAGGAGGAAAAAAAAAACAGACACAATTAATGTCGATCCCCAGGAAAAGATTGGAAAATATGGGAAATGGGGGGGAAGAGAGAAACCCAGAAAATATGGGAAACGATTGGGAATCCTGATGTTTTTGTGTTATTATTTTGTGTGACCCAGGGGCCCTTCAAGAACCCCAACCCTGACACTTCGATTCGTGAATTGTCCGTTTTCGGTTCTCAAGAGGGCGCCGCGGCCGTCATTTTCCAGGCTTGCGCCCGCCAGGTGTGGGCCCGAGGTCGTCTTCACTACACCACGTTTTGCTAAAGGGAATTCCGTCCATCCCCGATGTTTGACGAGCACGCCCTGCATTGTGACGGTCCAGTGTTCGTGGGATGTCTGCAGCCGGACGTCGCGTCAAGTTTCGGAATGGGTCTTGTCGTGTGCTTGACGGCCCCATTCGGGCAGCCCGAGTCCCCCGAACCCGCATCTTACGTCTCCCCCAACCCTGTCTTTTTGGAGAGCGCCTCTGTGGCCCAAACGTTTGGGTCCAGAGCTCGGCCAAACTGTCGGACCATGTGCTCCGCGAGCTGTTGTGGAAGCCTTTCGGGGAACACTTGGAGGAGAAAGGGAAGAGGAGGAGAGGGACAAGAAAAGGAGAAGGAGGAGGAGAATGAGGAGTCATCTTCGGAGCATCTGGGGGGCACTCTTAGAACCTCCTGGAGCTTCCTGGAGGCTTCTTGGAGGCCTATTGGGGGCTGTTTGGGGCGTCTTGGGGGCCTCTTCGGCAGTCTTACAGCGTTCCTGGCCCGTCTGACGCCGTTGGGAGCCGCATTTGGAGCCTATCTGGGCCGTCTTAGGGCCCTGTTGGGCGCTTCAGGGTCGTCTTGAAGGCCATATTGGGCGTCTTGACAGCCTCTTGGACCATCTCGGGTCCCTTTGGGGGCCGTCTTGAGTCCCTCTTAGGCCGTCCTGGGGCCATCTTGGAAGCCTCTTGGGCGCTGCGGGGGCAATCTTGGGGGCCTCTTGGGGCGTCGCATGTCAGCTTTGAAGCAAATGTCAACATGCTTCAAAAACTACTGAGAAATCAATGCGTTTGGCCTCCTCGGGCCTTCCTGGAGGACCTCTTGGAGGCCTATTACTAAGGCCTTACGGCCGGTGCCGCCGACCCTGAAGACGACGACGACGACGACGACGACGACGACGAATACGAAGAGGAGGAGGAGGAGGAGGAGGAGGAGGAGGAGGAGGAGGAGGAGGAGGAGGGGGTATGAGGTGGAAGGGAGCAGGAGAAGGCGAAGGAGATGTTCCCTATGTGGGCCGAGGGAGTCGTAGCAGAGATAGACAGGGAGCCTTGTGGCCTGCGGCCATTCCCGCCACCGTGCTGGGGTTGTGGTTGAAAGGCCTTTTGGATGTTTTCGGGCCTGTTGGGGCCTCTGTTGGGCCTCTTGGGGGCCTTCCAGGGGCTTCTTGGGGGGAAATTCGGCGCCTCTTGGGGCCCGCTTTGGGCCTTTTGGGGTTTCCTGAGGCCTCCTTGAGGGCCTCTTGGAAGCTTCTTGGGGGCCTCTTGAGGGCCTCTTGGGCCCGAGGGCTCGAAGTGTCCGTCCGTTCGCGTCCCCGTCTGGGCACGCTCTTGGAGCGCTCCTGGGGGTTGCTTGGGCCGTCCTGGAGGCGTCTTGAGCTGTATTAGATTGCTCTTGGACATTTGTGGGACTCTCTTAGAGACCTCTGAGGCCGTCTCGTGGGCCAGCTTGGATCGTCGGGAAGCGGAACAGGCCAGAAAGCCTAAATCGTTCCAAAACGCATAGGAAATCAATGAATGTTGCCTCATGGGGGCCGTCTTGGGAGTGATCCTGGATGCTTCTGGGGGCGTCTTGCACGCGTCTCGACCCGTCTGGAAGCCGTGAAGGCGTCTTTGACAGATCGTTCGGCGACTCGGGGCTCTCTTGGACCCTCTTTGGGGCCTCTTAGGGCACTCTTGGCGCGTCTTGGCGCTTTTTTAGGTTGCGGGACGCCCGGGGGCGGATGCGTATCGGACCCCGAGACGACCAACGTACGAAAGAGAGGAATCTACTCATTGAGCAACAACATCGGCAATCCACAGAGCAATACGAAGACGGCGGCACCGACGAGTGACCACCTCCATTCAAGACGCGGAGCAGAGAGCAGAAACAAGAACTACTACGTACGGCGACACCCACTAAGCACGTCTCCGACTCGGCATAGATACCACGAGCACAAGTACAGCTCAACAAGCAGGACAAGACTACTGACGCCAGAATCGACAGGTGCTTCGTGTACATCTCCCTATACTTGGGCTTCGAGTGCATACCAGTGCCCACTGCCAACGGATGGGCACGCGCCAAGAGGGAGACACCTATCACGATAGCATACGTACCAGACATCAACAGGCAGCATTATGCCCTACTACAGCAACGGTTTCAGCAAGCCTTCGACGGGTGGAAGTACTACTCCTCACACACCAACATCGAGACACACTGGTCGCCGAGGCCAGCACGCATAGCATTCCAAAGGAAAGCTGATTACACACTCGACCAGAAACCATTCGACGACAGCGAAGAACCACCACGCAACATCCGACGAATGCCAGTTATACACCTCACCTGGGACGAACGTACCAGCGACATCGACAACAACGTGGTACGTCTCGGGTACGCTTACTTCAGCGAAGGTGGCACAGAGAAGAGCGTCAAGGAGACGCTCTACAAGGTCTACCATCAGCAAGGCGACAAGAGGTACGAGTTCCAGATGAGCGAAGGCTACGGCATACGTACCACGTTCAGATACAACGAAGAGGGGTACGACCGCACCACATTCCTCAGCACCATGACCTACCCCAACCACAACGTCACCCTGGGATCACAGTTGCATTCGTTTGTTAATTATTTAACATATGCACTCCACACACCAGGTGCATCAACCCTACACCAACCCTGGGCCACCTGCACAACCGAAAGACAAGAGACACATCACCCCACCATCCCACATCAGCAACCAGACTACGTGGAGCTACAAGACCCATCCGACTATGAGTGTGATCTACTAAACCAATGGATTGGCACAGCACGTGGCAAACCCGACCATACCATGGCCCACCACCCCCAACACTACGAATTCACAGCACCGACGCCGGATAACCCCACATGGCCTTGCACACTCTACAACCTATCTCCCACACCCCGTGAGGTATTATACCCCACCGATCACACCACACACAACACGCGCAACCCGACTTACAGACACCCGCAACCAACAATGGAAATCCCCTAGCCTGACAGACCTCGCTTCACCTCCCGACCACCTGAACACATAATCACGAAAGGCGGATGCAGGTTGCTGCCGACCATCCGCATTACATTTTTGTGCAGGGACAGCCCGCAGCTCCTCACGACGTGGAGACAGGACACTACGGGCAATTGGACAAGGAATGACACAGATGATGAGGTCACGCAAGAATGGCCCCACCACAGCAGCGAATACCCAGCCTGACTTGCAAGAACATAAAAACTCAAAGGGGCAAAGAAATACCCGACGCCAGCTACGAGCACATACCACCCCCGCCAACATAATTGTCAACGCCTCCAACACAGCCAACAGCAGCACAACGAGCACACCCCAAGACTCCCACCAATCCGTGGAGGAACATACCCGATTTGATCTGCGACACAACGGACTCCAACGACAGTTTAGACAGCAACGGCCCGTGAGTCAGCATGAACGGAGCTTCGGACACGCACGAGATTTAACTCACTTCACTTAAGCCAAACAAGTGCCACGACACGCGCTGCCCGAGCGGATGGGCAGCATGTTATTGCCACGCCAGCGACATTGACATCTCGACGGTTGCGGCGACGACAGATGGCACTTCGCGGTCTACTACCACGAACCAACACCTACACGTGCGAATTCCCTAACGATGGCTCTCTTATACCTGGATGGAGCAAATGCTCGGGCAAGTTCAACAGCAAGCTCTGCGCGTCAGGATGGCGCCCAATACCTGCCGCGCCCACCGCTTCGACCAGACCCGCGAGCAACGCCACTTCCGATTTACATGCTACCATTTACGACGCGGCGGGCACAACACAGCTCAAACGCAAAGACGACGTCCACGCCGACACCGACCTATTTTTGCCCAAGCCCCTTGAACGCCTAGCCCTGCCTCGATACGGCAACGACACGAACGCATTCGCAGCACATTGCCGCAATAACGCTCCATTCCGATTTGACGTAGTCACAACCAGCCAGCACTTCCAAGCACGAATGACATGCGGGCGCGCGCCACTTAAACCTGGCAAGATTGCGGCAAGGCAAGAGGTTGCACAACGGCTCAACACATGCCACAGCGACGACGACAGCATGAAATGCGAGTGCGCAGCCAACGCGCGCGGCACAGCCGCACATCTACCGCAAATTTGCAACCCGACGACCGTCGTCAGCATCGCCAGGCCCACGCCACCGACGGGCATCGACAGCGCAGGCGAAGAATCCACACCGACAACAGCAAAGACGACCGACGACAGGCCAGCACCACCAACAGCACCGCCACCAGCCAAGAACACTCTGCCGCCCAGAAAAGCAGCGCCCACTTCGACGACTAGCTACGACGCGCACTCCGACCGACGCAGCCGAGACCGCCGACAGACCAGCAGCGCCACCCACAGCACAGACGACCACGCCTGCACCACCCGCTAGGAAAGCACCACCGCTACCCACCACACACTCCACAAAAAGTAGCATGGCGAAAGACCCAACCATATGCAGCTGTGATCACCGCAATTGTGCATATCTTCTTCGGTGGCGCCCCCTATGGGGCCACGAAACGCTGTACTGGGTGGGTGAAACGCAGGGGGCAAGGGCTGTGCTGGGTGCTGGCGGACGCATGCGGGCGGTGCCACTGGGACCTTCCGTGGAGCTCCGTATGGGGCCACGAAACGAAGGGAGCAAGGGTTGTGCTGGGTGGTGGCGGGCGCATGCGGGCGGTGCCGCTGGGACCTTCGGTGGAGCCCCCTATGGGGCCACGAAGCCCTGTACTGGGTGGGCGAAACGAAGGGAGCACGGGCTGTGCTGGGTGGTGGCGGACGCATGCGGGCGGTGCAAGTGGGACTTTCGGTGGAGCCCCCTATGAGACCACCAAGCCCTGTAATGGGTGGGTAAGACGAAGGGAGAAATTGCTGTCCCGGGTGGTTGCGGACGCATGCCGGCGGTGACACTGGGACCTTCGGTGGAGCTCCTTATGGGGCCACGAAACGTTGTACTGGGTGTGCGGAACGCAGGGAGCAAGGGCTGTGCTGGGTGGTGACGGACGCATGCGGGCGGTGCCACTGGGACCTCCGGTGGAGCCCCCCATGGGGCCACGAAGCGTTGTATTGGGTGGGTAAAACGAAGGGAGAAATGGCTGTACTGGGTGGTGGCGGACGCATGCGGGCGGCGACATGGGGACCTTCGGTGGAGCTCCCTATGGGGCCACGAAGCGCTGTACTGGGTGTGTGAAACGCAGGGGGCAACGGCTGTGCTGGGTGGTGGCGGACGCATGCGGGCGGTGCCACTGGGACCTTCCGTGGGGCCCCCTGATGGGGCCACGGAACCTTGTACTGGGTGGGCGAAACGCAGAGAGCAAGGGCCGTGTTGGGTGGTGGCGGACGCATGCGGGCGGTGCCACTGGGACCTTCGGTGGAGCCCCCCATATGGGGCCACGAAACGCTGTACTGGGTGGGTGAAACGAAGGGAGCAATGGCTGTGTTGGGTGGTGGCGGACGCATGCGGGCGGTGCAAGTGGGACCTTCGGTGGAGCTCCCTATTGGGCCACGAAGCGCCGTGATGGGTGGGTGAAACGCATGGAAGAAGGATGAGGGAGGGGAGGAAGGGGAGGGGGAGGAGAGGAGAAGAGGAACGCGGGGACCGTCTTTTCAAAACGAGGACCCAACACCACAGGATGGTTGGGAAACGAACACAAGCACTGACCTTCTCCCCGCCACCAAACACAAACAATCCAACGACCAGATTCCAGACCACCAGACCCACAGAAGCGCCACCATCACCGCCGACCACAAACGCGCCAACAGCCAAATAACCACCACCACCACCACCCAGCATCGCGGTCCAGAAAAACACCTCCACTACGGGGGGCCACTCGCATTATCACTGACGCGCCGACCGCGGACAAGCCAGTGACACCGCGCACGAAGGCCATCGCAAAATGGCCACCTACAACGCGAATCGCAATGCCAGCGCCCCACCGCCACCAGCGCTTCAGATGCCAATCACCTGCCCGCCCCACGAAGAGATAGTGACGCAGAGTTGGCTGCGGGAAGTGCCATCCATTGCATTCTCTGGCGCCCCAAACCTGTGCCACAACGCAGGCCCATTTCCCAACCCACGCAAGCCGCGCCCTTTCCGCGCGCGACATGTACGCGAGGTTTGACGAGCAGTGCGGCATCGCTTACAACCGCAAAGTCATGCTCGCACGAGACAAGGGCGACCCGAGCATCCACGCCTACATCGACACGCCCCGCTCGCATCGCACACGCCACGAGCAGCATCCCGCCAGACCCCACAACGACTACCCCCAGAAATACCTTTCAAGGAACCACCGCGCATGCGGACGCCGCCACTGCACAAGGCGCCGCCCGAGCCCCAGCCGCAGAGCTACGACTTACAGCACCAACAACAGGGCAGCCTAACCGAGACACGGCCTGCAGAGAGCGCGCTGGAGGCGCGCAGCAGTACGCCACGACGTCGACCACAAGTACTACCTGTACTCCGACGGCCGTGGAACATCGACTACTGACCCCCCCCCTCGCCGGCGGCAGGCGAGCGTGCCGGCGACAGGCGATGCAAGAGGCGTCGCAGCTGCCACTCCCACTCAATGCCCTACTTGCGCTGACATCCCTCCAACTGCTCCATCTTCTTTTTCCCTTGGCACCGTCCGCGTGGACCTCTGCCTCCTGTCCCCACCTCCAGTTGGGCCGCAGCCATGCGGCGCGGCGCTAGGGGGGTTGGCGCTCCCATTGTGGACTACCGACCAACAGCCCGACGATGTCTACCTCCACCTATTCATGTATACGCATTCGCTGCGCCGTTATTATTCCTGTGCGAGGGGTCCTGCATGAGGTTTTGGTGAGGATGAGGTGGTGGGCGGGGATGCACCTGCCCCGACCTGGCCGCCCGCTTCACGCTGCAAGGCGACACTGCAAACGGTTTCAGAGCAGCGACGCGTTTTTTGCAAGACGAGATCCTTTTTTCCTGACCACGGGTAGCCGCCCAAGAATTGCGCAGGCTTGCTGTCACCAGGCCAGCCAACGCCAGCCTACAGACTGATCCAGGCGGTTGGGGGGGAAGCGTGAAAACCCTGGGTCGCAGCCCAAGAACTGCCAAAGCTCAAGCCTTTTTCTACATGCCCGCCTGCCGCAGCATCCTTCCGTACCACTGGCAGCAGCAGGCCTCTCTTGACATGCGTTTGCCACAGACCACTCCTGCCGTCGTCGTCTGCTTTTCTACTTCGGTCGCCTTTCTTAGCTCTTTTTCCAACACATCACCTGACCGAATCGAGCGATTTAGTAGCTTGGACCCCTCCCCCCCCCAGATGCCGTGCCTTACCGGCTGGTGAGGACTGCCGATGTCCTGTGCATCCCTTGAATGCATCGGGTATCGGTCTTGTTTCTCTTTCGGTTGCTCACGGCCCTGACTATCTCACCGATTTCCATCTTGCGAACAGTTGCAGAGGGCCTACAGAGGACAACGCGACCTCGCGCCAGCCCCCACCTTTTGGCGTCGAGACGCAACGCTTTTACACAGCACCAGTACGTGGATTACCTCAGCACAAGCGGCACAGACTTCCCAGGGCTGAGGCCACATCCATTGGGGAGGGGCTTGGGAACTACAGCGGAGGAGGTGGATTAGGATACATCAAGACAGCCTCAGACCATTGCCGTCCTAACGGCATGTTCTTTCTATACTACCAGCACTTACACTGTCCCAACACAAGCGACACAGTTTTTTGGCTTATAGGGCTAACTAAAGCTCACCCTTTCTTTTCTTTCCTTGCTGCCTCCCACGGGTAGTAGCCCAAGAATTGCAAACATGCAGACCAACCGCTTGCACATGCCAGCCTGCGAATCTAGCAGTGACAGAAAAAGGACAAGAACTTAGAGAAAGCACAAGGGCCCTGGGACCAAAGAGGCTTGGGGCAAACCGAAAAACCTTGGGCAACAGCCCAATAACTGCTACACTTTGCCTACGTTTTCTTTTTCGGCGTTTCGACATTGGGCGGAAAGGGGGGGGGGTCTGGCTCCGGAACCTCTGCTTAGTGCGACTGATTGCCGCAGTGATTCCTCTGTGTGAGATCCCGCCTGCTCGAAACAGACGCCAAAAACAGCTAACATCATTCCATGGGGGGAGAGGGTGCGCGAGGGCCCGCGCCGACCGGCGAAACAACGAATAAGAAAAGGATCATTATGGCGCCTGTCCTTTTCTCGCCTGCTTACTGTGCCATTCGCACACTTACAGGCGGAGGAGCTACAGAAGACAGGATGACCCCACGCCAACCTCAACCCCGTTGGCGTCTTGACGTCACGTTTTTTTGTTATTCAACAAAAAAGGAAAAAGGACAAAAAAAGAAAACATGGCACCAATACTTGGAATGCCCAAACACTGGCGGCACAGTTCCGTTCTAGAGCTGAGGCGACATCCGTTGGGGAAGCTTGGGGGTGGATGCGGACCTACTGGTGCCTGGATGACCTCGCGCCAGCCTCAGCCCTCTGGCGTCATAGCGCCACATTTCTTACATTACCAGTACTAGACTGCCCCAACACAAGCGGCACAGTTATTTTTCGGGCTAATGCTACACCCATAGCCAGCTTACCTATACTTCTTGCTAGCCACCGATGAGAGGCCAGCCTCACAGGCCAGCCTCGGCAATGGCAGACGCTCATTTCTATTCTGAAGCAGCTTGCACCTACGATTCTGGTTTACTCGTGTTTCGTTGACTTAATGAGGTGCATACTGGTTCCGTCGGAGCTCAAGGGGCCACGCAGAAAACTTAGTCTTGGCATCACCGTTGCCGCATACTGCATTCTTTGCCCGGCAGGATGTACCCACAATGCGAAGGGTTTGGGACACACCAGGTACTGCCAGACATACCAAGGCACATGATGCCGTACCTGGCGGGCGCTGACTCTCATTGCTACCCTCGCGCCCACAATTTCGTCCTGTCTGTTCCGCGGCGCCCGCCAGGTACCCTTTGAGCCGAGTCGATCTGACGCTAGCCTTCGCACCATCAAGAACGCCACGTGCACTCGCACTAGGGCCGCTCGACGCTACAAAAAGAAGAGGAGAGGAGGAAGAGGAGGAGAAGGAAGAGGAGGAGGATTAGGAAGAAGAGGAGGAGGAGGAGGAGGATGAGGAGGAAGAGGAGGAAGAAGAAGAAGAAGAGGAGACGGAGCTCTGGCCGTCCCAGGGCATCCCTGGCCCGTCCGATTCCGTTGGGAGCCGTTTGGGGGACCTTGTTGGGCCGAGTTGAAACCCCCTTTGGGTGTTCCAGGGCCGTCTTGGAGGCCATCTTGGGTGTTTGGGAGGCCTCTTGTTCCGCCTGGGGGCCCTATTGGGGCCGTGTTGGGGCTGCCCTGGAGGTTTTGTGTGCGATGTTGGTGGGCTCTTGGGCCCCCTCGGGCCGTCGGAATGCAGAAAAAACGTAAATGCAACAAGCTTTCAAAACACCGAAGGAACATCAATGACTTCGGCATTTTCGGGTCTTCCTGGAGGCCCTCTTGGAGGTCTCTCAGGCCGTCTTGGAGGCCTCTTGGGGGCCTCTTGGGCCATCTTATAACCACCTTGGGCCGTCTTGGTGGGCTGCTGGCCCGTTTGGGGGCCTCTCTGGGCCGACTTGGTGCCCCCTTTGGGATGCTCCAGGGCCGTCTTGGAGGCCATCTTGGGCGTCTTGGAGGCCTCTTGGGCTGTCTTGGGGCCCTCCAGGGGCGGTCTTGGGGGCCTCTTGGGCCGTTCTAGGGCCATCTTGGAGGCCTAATGGGCGATCGTGGGACGATCTTTGGGGGCTGTTGGGCCGCCTCGGGCCGTCCGAAGGCAGCAAAGAACCAAATGC
This sequence comes from Prorocentrum cordatum, assembly GCA_963575745.1. Taxonomy (NCBI): domain Eukaryota; class Dinophyceae; order Prorocentrales; family Prorocentraceae; genus Prorocentrum; species Prorocentrum cordatum. The sequence continues at coordinate 364,779 of CAUYUJ010021904.1, read as the reverse complement.
CAAAACCCTTCAAGAACCTAAGGACAATCAATGTTTTGGGCCTTTTCGGGCCTTCCCGGAGGCCCTCTTGGAGCCCTCTTGGGAGCCTCTAGGGCCGTCTTGGGCCATAATGAGGGTATCTTAGACCGTCTTGGGTGCATCTTCGGCTGTCTTGGAGGCATCGTGGGGCCATCTTGGCGTCTTGTAGGGCATCTTGGCCGTCTTGGAGGCATCTTGGAGGCCATCTTGGGCCATCGTGGCCGTCTTGGGGGATTTTTGTTTGGCAAATTCCGCGCCTTCCTGGTGGCCGACGGGCCGAAGTTCCAGGGGAGGGCTCTTCTGGAAAAAGAGCCCAAACCAAGAGCGATAGGATTCAGCACGCAGGGCAGCCCTGTTGCAAGCCAACAGGGGGCGGCGGATCGAGTGGCTTTCGGCCCATTCTGCCACCACACCTGCGTTGTAAGGCAGAGGCCTCCTGGATGCATGCGGGGATCGCTTGGAAGGCCTCTCGGATGCCCCTTGAAGATGGTTTTGGGGACGTCTTGGGGCGTAATGGGCGCTTCTTCGGGTCTGGTTTCGGCCCCTCGGGGCGTATTGAGGTCCTTTGGGCTCACTTCGGGGGCTTATGGTGGTATCTTGGGGCCATCTTTGGGTGGAGGGCACAACATGTCAGCTCGTGTTCCCCATCTTGGGACCGTCTTGGGGGCCTCTCTTGGCCTCTTAGGGGATATTGGGCAGTTTGGGGGAGATCTCGGGCGCCTCTTGGGCCGTTTCGGACGCTCTGAAAGCCGAAAAGGCGGGAATGCGAAAGCCATACAAAAAACAACGGAGTTTGACGATGGTGTCCTCTCTGGCCGCCCTCCATGGCCTCCAAGACGGCCCAAAAGGCGCACACGAGGGCTCCAGACGAGGAAGGAGGACGGAGGGCTCCAGGACGGTCCCGGGGCCATCGGAAGCCATCTTGGACACGCATGTCCCGAACAGCGCGCCCTTGGCCTCTCGAAGTGTCACGCGGGAGCTCCCCAAGAGCGCCAGGTAGCGCCCTGAACTCCCGGCTGTGAACCTCCATATTGCGAAGGCCTTACGGCCGGTGCCGCCGACCCTGAATGGCGACGACGACGACGACGACGAGCGCTCCTGGGGGCCTCTTGGGGGTAGTTTGTGGGTCTTTGGGAAGCTCTGAGGGGCCGCTTGGAAGCCTCGTTGGGGCCTCTTGGGGCTTCCTGGGGGTCTCTTGGAGGGGGCCTGGGACGTCTTGGAGGCTTCTTGGACGGTCTTGGGGCTATCTTGGGCGTTTTCGGCCGAACCTCCATATTTACGTAACCCAATACAGAGAATTCGAAGGGAATTGAGGACAATCCAAATCGTGCCTCAGGGCACGGAGGCGGTTCGCAGATATCCCCCTGTGGATTGATATTGGGCCTCAGAGGAGGGCGGTGGTACATCAATCACCACTGAGAACCAGCGATTTGATGCGCCGACACCATCCCCGAAGGCACAGGCATAATGTGTCGGCGGGTGTCTGTGGAGAGACTGGCTTGCCTGCAGATGCCCCACGGAGGTCCCCGATCCCCCGATGACCCCTGGGACCCACAGAAGGCTTCTTGGACTTCTTAACGCCTCAGGAAGCTCAAAAACCGACGTCGAATGTGCCGTTATAGCTTTTGTGGTACGATGCATATAATATATTACCTATTGCGAGTCGCTCCAAAAAGCCCCGGAACGCTCTCGGGAAGGCCCTCGAGCGGCCGCAGCGCCAGGTAAATCGTCAGGGCCCGCCAGCTCCCAGAGATTCCTCCCTGTGTCCTCATCCGGGCCTGTCCTCATCCGAATTTGCCCTCTGAACGTCGCACTCCTCCCCACTACAGTCCACCTGTATAGTAAGGATGGGCAACCTTCCCAAGGGTACCCCCCTTGCATCCGTGCTCCTTCGGCCCATCCTTAGCGACTCTCGTTGGCCAATCTCATTCGAAAAACGTGAACATGGCCCTCCAAGGCCCTTGCATCCTTACCGCGCATCCTCATGATACGGGTCGACTGTGCTCCTCATGCCCCCTCCCCCTTTTCATCCTCCTCCCCCCTGGTCCCGAGGCAGAAACCACCCGCGGGGATGTGTCAGGAGGAGGCTCGGGCAGACCGACCGCACACGTCAGTGCGTCAGCGTTGGTGGCAGGGCCCGAGAGGAGCCGGCGTCGAAGAAGAACTAGCTGCGTGCAAAGCGTGGTCGGGAGTTGTGGTTCGGCGTGTTACGCCCCCGGTTCTTGTCGACCACGCTTCGGCGCAACACTTTTTCCAAGCAGAGATCCGACGCTTCAAAAGAATTGGAGCGGGCGGTGTTTGCCTGTTTTCGGCCTCCGGGGGCCATTGCAAGGCCCCGAGACCGTCAAAAAGTTACCCAGCATGAACTACCGGCCCTAGGGAACCGGGGGTGGCAGACCTCCTACCCTGACACGTCGATTAGTGAATTGTCCGTGTTCGGTTCTCGAGAGGACGGCGGCCGTCATTTTCCAAGCTTGCGCCCGGCAGGTTTTGACCCGAGGTCGTTTTCACTAAACCACGTTTTACTAAAGGGAGATCTGTCCATCCCCGAGGGAAGTGGTCAAGACTCAGGACTCAAGAGACGGAGGTCAATGCAAACGGGGGTCAGTCAAAGCGCCAGACCTTCCAGGATCCTGCAAGGCCAGGGTCGCACTGACCCGGGCTTGGGTGCAGGATCCTGCAGGATCCTGCAGGATTTTGCAGAATCTTGCAAGGCCTGACTGACCTGGGTCTGGATCGACTTGGGTCAGTAGATCCCCGAGAGACTTCAGGGCCCACGCATCCAAAAATCTAAAGCAGTCGGACGTCCGTGGTCGGCGCGGCACGCTGTCCACCTTCCAGCTCCCAGGCGGCAACGTCCCGAGCGTCTCCCAACTTCCCGCCCTGCGGAGCAGAGCGACACGCCATCAGCTTACACCCATCAGACACCTTGGGAAAAGCATCAACTTTCATGGGCTCCGGATCTCGCTCCAAGAGAATCAAGAATCTGGATTGGACCCTCGGCGTTTTCTTGGAGCTTCTCTTCGTAGAAAGCTCGTACGTCTGGACCTGGGCTACTGTCTAAGAAAACGCGTCGAGTGGAGTCCGTTTTCTTAGCCTAAAATTCAGGCAGTGGCGAAGCGTCTTGGCGTGCCTTTAGGCCTACCAAACAATCTTCTGAGAACCCTTTGCGGTTTCCACGAAATGTTAGTAGAACAGTTCTGTATGGGACCGTTTTGCTTTAGCGCATCGGGTTTATGTTATCAGAAACTTGTTTTTGTTATTAGAGCATGTTCGGCTCTAAGAACATGTCGTGGTAGGCCTATAGGAATGCCGGGACGGTCGGTCCCTGCTCAAAAAAATGCATTTTCACGCTAAACAGGGGTGTGCAAGAAATAGCGTGTCGCTGGGGCCGCCGCCGCGACGCGCCAAGCAGACGCTCCCGACCGTGACTCTTTCGGAGGCCCGCGCGGAGTTCTTGTGCCGCCCCCGGCGAGCGCAGCCCCTGGCGCGCGGGAGCCCAGCGCCGATCCGAGAAGTCCGCGCCCACCTCCACAAGCTCGCGTCTCTGAGAGGAGGCGGGGGGGGGAGGAGGAGGAGCAGGAGCAGGAGCAGGAGCAGGAGCAGGAGCAGGAGCAGGAGGAGGAGGAGGAGGA
>CAUYUJ010021904.1:298540-361026 GCA_963575745.1 Prorocentrum cordatum | reverse complement strand
TTTCTGCTCCTAGCCTCCCTCCTGCTCCTCTCTCGTGCTCCATCCTCCTCCCTCCCCCTTGTCGCTTCCTTCCATCCGTCCTCTCTTCCCCTGCCTTGAGGGGCTGCGCGAAATACACGTTGCAGCTAAGAAAGGTATACCCCTGAGGGGGTACAATTGAATACGAAGAGGGCGGTATCGAGTGTGTGGGATATGCGTGTTGAACGGCCCGCGAGCAGATATGAGCGGGAAGCCTTAGCATGATGTGTGTTGGTGTTGTTGTTGGTGGTGTTGTTGCTGCTGCTGTTATTACTGCTGAATCGTAACTACTACACAGTTGTTATTGTTACACCTGGAGGCGCCCTGGCGCTCTCGCCTCGGCGCCAGCTGCATTTCCTTTGAAATCGAGGCTCACGCTCAGGCGTTTCGGGGGTGCGCCGAAACAGGCCCCCCAACAACCACCACAACGCGCCCGCTCGCTACGTGCTCCTTTTCTTCTCGGGACCGAGGCTCTTGCTCGCCGCCGTATGTGGGCATTCCTGCAAAAACGGCGCTCCCGCTCGATACGTCCTTGTTTGTTACTCAGGACCGGCGCTCCCGCCTCCGCGCCGCAAGCGCCCCCCTTGCAAACAAAGACGCTCCCGCTCGATACTGCCTCCGCTTCTGCTCAAGATTCCCAGAGACCCTGAGGCTTCCCAGTCGATGTTTACCAGCCTCGAACTTATGCCTATCCCTAAGATTGACACGCCAAAAGGCGATGACATTCGTAGGGATGCGCCCTCAAAAATTAGGGAATCCCTAAGATTGGCATCGTGATGAGGAGATGCCCAGAATAGGGATAGGGATATGTTCGAGGCTGGTACTATGCTGACCTTCCACGAGTACAGAATCAATATTGTGGGACACCTTACATCCGCACTGGTGCTCTCGTCTCGGCGCCGACTGCAGTTCCTTTGACAGTTTGGCTCAAGCGTTCCGGGGTTGCGGCGACACCGGCCCCCAAACAACAACAACAACAAGAAGAAGAACAATAACAAGAACAACACCAACAACATCAACAACAGCAACAATATCAACAACGACAACAATAACAACAACAGCGACAACAACGGCAACAACAACAACAACGACAACAACAACAACGACAACAGTAACAACAACAACAACAACGACAACAACAACAACGACAACGACAACGACAACAACGACAACAACGACAACAACAACAACAACAACGCTCCCGCTCGATATTTGTTTGTCCTGCTCGGGACCGGGGCTCTTGCTCGACGCCGCAAGCCGGCTTTCCAACAAAACCGACACTCCCGCTCGATACAGCTCTGTCTTATGCTCGGGACAAGCGCTCCCGCCTCGGCTCCGCCGACGGGCCCCCCCCCCTTGCAAACAACGACGCTTCCGCTCGATGCTGCCCCCGCGGTTGCTCGGCAGCGCGCAGAGGGGGGCAGGGGGAGGGGGGAAGGCTTCTTGGAAGCACCCCTGCCTCTTAGAAGGCGCGGGCCTTCTCTATAGACGTAAGGCCCAGGCCTTCTAAGAAGCAGGGTGCTTCTAAGAAGCCTTCCCCCCTCCCCCTACCCCCTTTTGCGCGCCGCCAAGTTGCTCAAGACTTCCAGAGGCCCTGGGGCGTCCCTAGTCCCTGGTGCCAGTCCCATGCGCTGTCGGAGGTCCGCGTCGGTACTTCCTTGGCGCGCTCCGAGTGCCAGGGGCGGCCCGAAAGCCCGCGGCGGCCACCCCATCGTCCTCGTCGTCGGCCTCCTCCTCTTCCTACTCTTCTTTCTCCTCCGCTTCCTCCTACCTCCTCCTCCCCCTCCTCCTCCTCCTCCTCCTCACTCCTCACTCCTCACTCCTCCTCCTCCTCTCCTCCTCCTCCTCCTCCTCCTCCTCCTTCTCCTTCACCTTCACCTCCTCCTCCTCCTCCTCCTCCTCCTCTCCTCGTGCTCCCTCCTCTTCTCCCTTCCCCGATGCACAGACATTCCTCCGATCCAAGCCTTTTCCAAAAATGCCTTGAGGCATCCTTCAAGATACCCCGAAATCCTCCAGTTCAGTTTTAAAGCGTCTCCCAAGGGCCTCCATATTTCCCACGGGGTTCTGAAGCTTCCCTGAGAGGTTCTGGGGGCTCTCCCCAGGGTGCTCCAGAGGCTGTCCAAGGGGCTCTGGGGTCTCTCCCACAGGTTGGGGGCCCTCCCTAGGGTTTTGGGCCACTCGGGCGTGGTGATACCTAGAAGCAAGGCAAGGGCAGGGCGATTGCGAAGGAGATGTCCCATCCAGGCTGGAGATGTTGAAGTGTTTCGGAAGAGGTGCTGTCAAGACCTCCTCGGGCGACATGTTTGGGTAAGGGAATCTCGCCCCCCTGTGCAAGAGAAGCTCCCCCATGAGGAGAGGCTATCATGATGGATGCATGCTGTAGATTGAATCATAGAGCATTCGGGTAATATGTTTGTCGTTGTTGCTGTTGCTGTTGTTGTTATTGTTGTTGGTGGTGGTGTTGTTGGTGTTGAATTATCGTGTCTAGTAATAGTTGTTGTTGGTCCCCGCCCGCCGTTAATCATTTTGTAGTTTTCAAATAGAACGCTTGCCCCAGAGCTCCACCTTGCTTTTTTATCACGGAAAGTTTGGTGTTGCCAAAGTGGGCCCCAGGCCCCCGAGTTGCAACAACAATGGTTCCCGCTTGATTGTTCGCGCAATGTATTCCAAAATTGGTCTCTCGAATCGTTCGAATGTTTTTGCGCATTTTTTGAGGGGGGGCACGATCTTTGTTAAATAATTCCATGCAGTCCACACGCGCACGTTGGCCGCGCGCGCATGTCGACATCCCCTTCCACAGCTTCCATCGCCGACACGCGGACACCATCATCGTCATCGGCGTGAGCAGCATCGGCACCGTCAGCGGCCTTGCCGTCGTCATCCTCGTCGTCGTCACCAGCAATGCTACACACATCTTCATCTGCCGCTGCCAACGTCGCCATGATACCGCACCCGCCCGAGCCACCGACTCGCACTCAAGTGCCCGCGCGTCGGCGCCGCTTGCGAGACGCGCTGGGAAGTCCCCAGCGGTCAGTGCCACCGCGGCCGCGTCGGTCGCGCCAGACTGGCTGGCCGCTTTTCGCTCGAGCCTTTCCGCGCCACGGCGGCCGCATCGATGCTCGAGCCAGCGCCAAGCACTCGTCGCATTCGACGCCTCACGGGTTTTGCAAACCCTGTTGCGGGTGGGGTTAACAATTTCATGTTCGACAGGGTGCGCCACATGTAATGCTCCACGCTGATGGCACAACTTACATAGATCGCACAACTTGGACTGTGCCACATAGGTTGCAACACGTACAATCATAATATATATATAGAGAGAGAGAGAGCACCACATGTGTGCGCGCATATTGCACAGCATAGGTTGCATACGATGTATTACTGGGATCATAGTTTGGGGTTTACGTCGGGTACTATATAGTATGTATGTATGCATGCGTGTTTGTATGCATTCATGTGCACATGTGTATGTGTCAGTGCATGTTTGTAGCATGTGTGTATTCGTGATGGTTGCGACACGTTCCGCCACTTTGCCAGCCAAACAAGCATCTCCGGGGGAGGACAATCTCCAATGAGGGCATCACAGGAGACCGAGGTTCGCGCGCGTCTCCACAAGTGACACAATCTTTCGCGTCGTGTCAGGAGATTTGTCCTCGTCGTCGTGGTGTCTTTCCTTGGGTTCCTGTTGGGCAGTCTCTGACGTCCTTTAGGTCACTTTGGGCCTTGTAGGGACCGTCCTGGGACTTTCTTGTGCCGCTTTGGGGTTCTTTCGGCCGCTTGGGGGATCTCTTGCACTTGTCGTGGGGGGCTGTCTTAGACCGTCGAGAGGCCCTTAAATGGTCGAGATTCCCTCTGGAGGACCTCTTGGGAGAGTTTGGGGCTTTGCTGTTGCCGTCCGGGGGCCCTCTTGGGCTGTCGTGAGGCCGTCTTGGAGGATTGTTGGACCATTATGGGGCCGTGTTGGGCCTTCTGTGGGCAATCTTGGAGGCCTCAATGGCCGTCTGGGGCTGAGTGAGGTCCGAAAAGGTGCAAGCTGCCCATATGGTTCGGATTGGGTTTGGCTTGGGAGGTGAGCTTGAGCTTGGCTTCTTCGGGCCCTACTGATGGTTCTCTTGTCTCCCTCTTGGGCCGTCTTGGGGTCCTGCTTGGGCCTTCTCCAAGCCATCTTGGGCCGTTTCGGGACAGTCTTGGACCGTCTCGGATCCGTCTTGGGCCATGTTGGCGGTCTTTCTGGCCTGCTTGGGTCGTATTGGAAGCTTCGGAGCGCGGATCCTTCGATTTTTGTTTATACGGATCGTGGCATCGGAAGCGCGGCTTATTTTTGTTGCGAGGTATCGTGGCCTCGGGAGGCGAGTCGGCGCACGCGATTGGACACGAGTAACTATAGGGGAGGGGCATTCGAAGATCACATAAACCCTACCAAATAGCACGTGGCATTATACCACGCTTCAATGAGCCAGGGGCTATTGTGGGGGGCTGTACATATGTGTATATATACATATATGTACACATCGGAGGCTATGGGGTGAGACAGGAGTAACCCCAACCATCACATCTGTTTCAGTTCCGAATTGTGTCGCGAGTGCGGCCGAGGCGAAGCTGCGCGAGAGGGGGATGTTATGCCGGCCAGGGCTAGGGCCAAGTCGTAGGGCAAGTCTTCGTTCCGTCCTGTGGTGTCCCCGTGGCTGTCCCGCAGGTGTTTCTCCCGCGATTTTCCCGTGGGTTGTCCCGCGGTTGCCCGTTGGGTTGTCTTGCTGGTTGTCCCATGGGTCACCCCGCGGGTTTTCCCGTGGTTGTCGCGTCAGTTGCCCCGTGGGAAATGCAAATCCAATGGCAGTCGGAATTCAAATTCCAGCGCAGTCAACATGCAAATCAAGTTGAGCATTGGCATGCGAATCGAACCTGAAATCAAACATCACATCGATGTGCAATCGCAATACATATCTAAGTGCACATCGAATTGCACATCAAAGTGCAAAGCGACAGGCATAAGTCAATGCGATTCGAATTGCAATCTTCGTGCGCACCCTTCACGGAATTTCGAAATGCAAGGCGACGCGCGCATTGAAATGCATTTCGGAAGTCGAAATTGAACCGGTACGAGATTCGAAATGCGTAGCGATACGCCATAAAGTCACGCATTGCACAGACTATCTTTGGAGTGTTAAGGAGGTTCGGGCGGGAAGGCACAATTTTTAATCTGCACCAAAATGGACGTTCACATATATGTACACTGCATCGGCAACCGGGGTTCCCCGTTCGAGCCGGCGCCGAAGACGTTATTTGAAGACGCTACTATTTGTGAAGACGCGTCATTGCGAAGACGCTATTCTGGGTGAAGACGCTATTCCCGGTAAAGACGTTATCCTTTGTGAAGACGCTATTCCCGGTGAAGACGCTATTCCCGGTGAAGACGCTATTCCCGGCGCCATTCCCGTGGAAGGCGCTATTCCTTGTGAAGACGCGTTCTGCGGACACAGACAGCACTTCCCTTGCGAAGACGCTATATTCCCAGTGAAGACGCTAGAATTCCCGGTGAAGACGCTATTCCGGGTGAAGACGCTATTCCTGGTGAAGACGCTATTCCTGGTAGAGACGCTATTTCCGGTGAAGACGCTTTATTCCCCGTGAAGTCGCTAGAATTCCCGGTGAAGACGCTATTCCCAGTGAAGATGCTATTCCCGGTGAACACGCTATTCCCGGTTCCGGGTGAAGACGCTATTCCCGGTGAAGACGCTATTCCCGGTGAAGACGCTATTCTTTGTGAAGACGCTATCCCGGGTGAACATGCTACTCCTTGTGAAGATGCTTCTTCTCTTCAGCAGGCCCAGCTGTCAACGCGTTCCCCTCACTTGTATTTTGAAAGTGTAAGTTTACTCTTACGCTGTCCGTGTCAAACACAACACGTGCCCCATCTGCTGTGCGACGCCCTCTGCTATGCAAGACCCCTCCCAAAGTTGTTAAAAACAGAATCCTTGGTGCTAGACATGCCCCATCTGCTGTGCAACACCCTCTGCTGGGCAACACACCTTCCGGAGGACCCCTCCCCAAGTTGATTAGAGACAAAATTGTTGGTATTAGACGCGCCCCATCCGCTGCGCGGCACCCTCTGCTAGGCAGGGCACCTCTCCATATTGATGAATCAAGAATCCTTGGTGTCAGACGTGCCTCATCTGCTGTGCAGCACCCTGTACTAGGCAAGACCCCTCCCCAAGTTGATTAAAAAAGAATCTTTGGTGCTAGACGTGCCCCTTTGCTGCGCGGCACCCACTGCTAGGAAAGACCCGCCCCCAAGCTGATGATAAATGAATTCTTGGTGCTAGGCGTGCCCCATCTGTTGTGCGGCACCTTCTGCTGGGCAAGCCCCCTTTCCCAAGTTGTTTCAAAAGAGAATCCTTGGTGCTAGACGTGTCCCATCTGCTGTGCGGCACCCTCTGCTAGGCAAGACCGCTCCCCAAGTTGATTCAAAAAGAATATTTGGTGCTGGGCGTGCCCCACTTGCTGTGCGGGACCTTCTGCTAGGCAAGACCCGTCCCCAATTTGATTCAAGAAGAATATTTGGTGCTAGACGTGCCCCACCTGCTGTGCGGCACTTTGTGCTAGGCAAGACCCGTCCCCAAGTTGATTAAAAAAGAGTCCTTGGTGCTAGACGTGCCCCATCTGCTGTGTGGCACCTTTTGTTAGGCAATGGCCCTCCCCAAGCTGATGAAGAATGAATCCGTGGTGCTAGGCGTGCCCCATCTGTTGTGCGGCACCCTGTACTAGGCAAGACCCCTCCCCAAGTTGATCAACAAAAAATCCTTGGTGCTAGATGTGTCCTTTGCTGTGCGGCACCCTCCAAGGTGAGCCCCTTTGCTGTGTTGCACCCTCTGATAGGCGAGACCCCTCCCCAAGTTGATTAAAACAGAATCCTTGATGCTAGGCGTGCCCCATCTGTTGTGCGGCACCCTGCACTAGGCACGACCCCTCCCCAAGTTGATTGACACAGAATCCTTGGTGCTACATGTGCCCCTTTGCTGTGCGGCACCCTCTCCCAGGTGGGCTCCTTTGCCAAGCGGCACCTTTTGCTAGGCAAGACCCTCCCCAAGTTGATTAAATCAGAATCCCTGGTGCTAGACATGCCCTTTTGCTGCGCGGCACCCTATGCTAGGCGAGACCCCTCGCGAAGTTGATTTACCCAGAATCCTTGGTGCTAGACATGCCCCTTTGCTGAGCGGCACCCTCTGATAGGCGAGAGCCCTCCCCAAGTCGATTAAACAAATAATCATTGATGCTAGGCGTGCCCCATTTGTTGTGCGGCACCCTGTACTAGGCAAGACCCCTCCCCAAGTTGATTAGCTACATGTGCCCCTTTGCTGTGCGGCACCCTCTCCAAGGTGAGCTCCTTTTGCTATGCGGCACCTTCTGCTAGGCAAGACCCTCCCCAAGTTGATTAAATCAGAATCCCTGGTGCTAGACATGCCCTTCTTGCTGCGCGGCACCCTATGCTAGACGAGACCCCTCGCCAAGTTGATTGAAACAGAATCCTTGGTGCTAGACATGCCCCTTTGCTGCGCGGTACCCTATGATAGGCAAGAGGCCTCCCCAAGCTGATTAAAACATAATCATTGGTGCTAGGCGTTACCCACCTGCTGTGCGGCACTTGCTGCTAGGCAAGACCCCTCCCCAAGTTGATTAAAAATTGTGCTAGACGTGCCCCACCTGCTGTGCGGCACCTTGTGCTAGGCAAGACCCCTCCCCAAGTTGATTTAAAAAGAGTCCTTGGTGCTAGGCGTGCCCCATCTGCTGTGCGGCACCCTTTGTCAGGCACTGCCAACTGGTTAGGCGTTTAAGAAGCACCACGGTCGCACGCAGCCAGCCTAGCTGTGCACCCAGTAGGATGAGGCCGAGGCGAAATGGAAGCGTCAAGCCGAATAGAGGCGTCACGAGCTTCACTCGGCGTCAGGGGAATAGAGGCCTCAGGCCGATAGAGGTTTCACGAGCTTCACTGGGCGTCAGGGGAATAGATGCCAGGCCGAATAGAGGCTTCACGAGTTTCACCGGGCGTCAGGGGAACAGAGGCTTCAGGCCGAATAGAGGCTTCACGAGCTTCACCGGGCGTCAGGGGAATAGAGGCTTCAGGCCGCATAGAGGTTTCACGAGGTTCAATGGGCGTCAGGGGAACAGAGGTTTCAGGCCGAATAGAGGTTTCACAAGCTTCACCGGGCGTCAGCGGAATAGAGGCCTCAGGCCGCATGGAGGGTTCACGAGCTTCACCAGGCGTCAGGGGAACAGAGGCTTCCGTCCGAAGAGCTTCAATGGGCGTCAGGGGGACAGGCTGCAGGCCGGATAGAGGCTTCACGAGCTTCAATGGGCGTCAGGGGAATAGAGGCCTCAGTCCGAAGAGAGGCTTCAGGCCGAATAGAGGTTTCACGAGCTTCGCCGGGCAGAATAGAGGCTTCAGGCCGAATAGAGGCTTCACGAGCTTCACCGTGCATCAGGAGAATATAGAGGCTTCAGGCCGAATAAAGGCTTCACGAGCTTCAATGGGCATCAGGGCAATAGAGACTTCAGGCTGAATAGAGGCGTCTAGGGTCGCCACCCCACCAGTGCGTCGCAATTCGTAGGCCGAACAGAAGCGTCACGGAGCGAATGCAGGCTTCAGGCCGAATAGAGGCTTTAGACCGAATAGAGGCTCCACGAGCTTCAATGGGCGTCAGCGGGATAGAGGCTTCAGGCCGGATAGAGGCGTCACGAGCTTCACTAGGCGTCAGCGGAATAGAGGCGTCACCGCAGCTCCTCGGGCGAATCGAGTCTTCAAATCGCGACTTCGGCGCCGGCTCGAACGGGGACCCCCCCGAGCCAGGCCCCTTCTATATGTATGTGTACATGTACGCGTCCATGAGAAAGTCTAGTTCGTCGCGTGGTCTGATACATCGTTGTGAAAATATGTTTTGTTATCAGGATCTAGTAATCGGGATAGCCTCCGGGGCAACCAAGGAAACAACTATTGGGACACTCTAGATCGATCCATCCACCTATACCCACACATCAAGCGGTGCCCTTATCTATCGGCCTCACCGTACTCAAACTGATTTGTATATATATGGCGGCGTTTTCAAACTTCCGTGTCCTGCCATCCCGTTTGCCGTCAATGCCACTGTCCGCTGGCATTCATCTCAAGCTCTTTTTTCGACGGCCGGCACATGTACTCCCGACAGAGGCCTAGTCACTTCGCTCGGAGCCATAGTCGGGTCGAACTTCAGCGGATTCATCGGAGCTGCAGGGGGGCTCAGCAGCCTCTCACAGCAAGTGACGGACTGCGCAGTGCTGGAGTTGGGCGCACAGTGGGGTCCTGCTGCACTGCTGTTGGTCGCGACCGTCGGCTTCTTGGTGGGTGTGCTGTGTGCGTGCTGCCATGTCCAGCAGTGCTCTGCGAGTCGGGCGCCGCCTCAACCTACAGTGGGGAGGGGGCGGGACCTGGCAGGCCCGCATCGTCGTTGGTCCAGCCACGCGGGAGGATCTCAGCGATATCATGGAGATAGAGGCGAGCGCTCAGCAGGAGTCAGACGGCAAGATCTGGTACCTTCTGAGCCCGGACCTCGACGTCCAGTGCTGGTGGACGCCCCGGACCTGCGCGGCTACGAGTTTCTGGACAACGACGGGAGCGCGCTGTTGAGGTCTGGGCTCCGCCGGGGCGGGAGACCGGCGCACGGCTCCGAGCGGGTGCCCACCGCGCTCGAGTTGGCGGGCGCGATGGGGGCGGTGGCCCCGCAGCTCCAGCCCGAGCGCAGGATGTCCAAGAAGGGTCCGCTTCCTCCGACGGGGGCAGCAGCGCAGACACCTACGGATTTGGTGAATATAGTGACTGGGAGTGAACGGCTCCCGGACGTGAAGCCACTGCGCTGGTGCGTCACGGCTGGGCCCAACAAGTCCGAGATCGACGGCCTCTTCCCCCGCTCCACGGTGGACGAGTTCGCGCGCTCGGACGACATGGCCATCGCTGTGGTCGGCGCCGGCGTGTACACCCTCAGGGCCCTCGACCCGAAGGATGGCGTCGCGCAGGTGATCCGCGACGACCGCCTGCTGGCGATGGCGAAGGACAGCAGCGGGATCCGCAAGAAGCTGTTCAGGGACGCCGTGCAGGAGGTCACGGAGAGCCCGTGGCCGGGGTGGCCGCTCCTGGGGCCGCGCACGGCGGCCTGGTGCGTCCGCTTCATCGCGGAGCAGGACAGCCACCCCCGGGCCCGCCACACCAAGTGGTTGCACGAGACGGGGCTCACACAGTCGGACCCGGGGGTGGCTGATCATGAAGTTGCCATGCGGGCTTTCGAGTTCGGTCTCGTGTACGATCAGGTGAACGTTGGAGAGCTCGTGAGCTTCGAGCTCTTGGCCCGGCGGGCGCAGATGGCGGAGCGGCGATGCCGCGACCGCCTAGCGCCCCGCCGGGCCGATGAGACGGCGGAGGACGAGCATCTCTACATGGGCACGGGGGAGACGAGGGGCCTCATCATGATGGCCCCTTTCCTGGTGGAGCACATCTCGACGGAGCTGCATCGGGAGAGCCAGGTGATGAAGGAGAAGAGGAAGTTGAGGGAGGAGCGCCAGCTCGCGAAGGGCACTGGCGCCGACGGCGACACGAAGGAGAGCCTTCGCAAGAAGGTCGAGAGTCAGGCTGCGGAGCTTCGCCGGCTTCAGCAGCAAGGGGGCAAGAGAGACCCCGCCGGCGGCCGCGATGCCGGCGGCCGCGGCGCCAAGTGACAGCGCCATGCCCGCGCCTCGGGAGCTGCTTCCAGTGCCGCTCCCGCAGGCGCCCCTCGGCAGCAGCGGGCATCCCAGCTCGTGCTGTCGCACGGTGCGGTCTCGTCTACTCCGTCACCGGCATGTCGACGGGTGGAGCATGGAGGTGCATCAGGCGCTGAACTGCCTCCACGGGCGAGGGGGCGCTGATCCTGGATGCCCGCCCACTCTAGGGCAAAGTTTTGGTTCTGACCATGTGCGAGCTGCTGTTCAAAGTATCGGGGCTCCTACTATCACCGGCGCGGCAGCCTTGAAGGAGCTGTGCGCCAGCAAGCCCGGCTACACATCGATGCCGGTGAAGCCAGCCGCCTTCCAGCGCGACCTCGTCGCGCTGCCCTCGCCCGGCGCCAAGTGCGACGGCGCCAGCATCCTGCAGGGCGAGGCGCTCGACCTTTGGGAGGATTGGCAGCAACGGTTGTTGCGGAAGAGCCCAGATGTCTCCGCCGTGAAGCCTCATTGCGACGCGAAGCTGATGCAGAGCAAGTCCAGCTACGCCTCCTTCGTGGCTGACTTGTGCGATGCCGGGCCGGTGAAGTTCGGCTCATTACGTGAATCTACTCTCGGTACATTTTTCGTCCCCAAGTCTGATGGGAAGTTGCGGCTCATCTTTGACACGCGTTGGGTCAACCAGCTCTTCGAGCCTCCTGCGCACACGGCGCTGCCTACGGCTGGCTGCTGGAAGGGGTTACTCTTGGAGCCGAATGACGAGCTGTGCCTCTCGCAAGTTGACGTGGAGGCTTGTTTCTACCGCATGCGTGCACCTCCCGGGATGGAGGAAGTTTTCGTCTTACCCCCGCTGGACTGCGGTGCCCTTCGCCGACTTCGGCCAGACATCGCCATCGGCGGGGACCTGACATGTTCTCCCTTGCTCATCGTTCTGCCCATGGGTTGGAACTGGTCACTGTTTTTTTTGCCAAGAGATGGTCACACAGTGCGGGCAGCGTGCTGGTTATCCGCCGTCCCGTATTATTGAAGACAAGCGGGCGACTCCATCCCTGGTCGGCCAGACCGCTGCCGCGGTGTACGTCGACGGAGTCGCAGTGATTGGCACGCAGAGCGCGCAGACCGTGCAGGACTGTCGCACGATCGCCGAATCCCTCCTCGCAGTGGGCCTGGTCACAAAGGACATGGAGCTGCCACAGGACGAGCAGCCGTTCACCGGGCTCATCTTCGAGAAGGGGTCCGGGCGGATCTCCCCCTCGCGCAGTCGGATCTGGAGGATCCGACGGGCTTTCCAGTATGCCGCCGAGGCCGACAAGCTCACCGGCGTGCAGATGCGCATGCTCCTGGGGCACTACACCTGGGCAGCCATGCTGAGGAGGCCACTGCTGTCCGTCTTCGCCGCCTGCTACTCCTTCGCGGAGAAGGCCGGGGAGATGGCGTGGCGGCCTTGGGCTACTGTACGCCACGAGCTCAGGCTGGGCGCGGCACTGGCGGCGATGGCCTTTGTAGATTTGCGTCGGCCTGTCGCCGCCACTGTCCTGGCTACCGATGCCTCTGGCGGCGCCCGGCAGGCCCGCAGTATCGACCCAGACCTGGCGCCGCCAGGGCTCGAGTCGGCCGCCGCTGGCGACCACGGGGGCTTCGGCGTGGTCAGCCGCGAAGTCCCTCGCTGTGCCGTGGCCGCCGCTCTTCAGCTCAGCGAGAAGTGGAGATTCAAGACTCTCGACTTTCTAGGGGCTCGGGCATCAGCGCTCGGCCTCAAGGATGATCCTCACGATGCTGCTGCGCAGAATCCTCCTCCTCCTGTGAAGTATCACCATGTACCGCCATCTGGGATGGGAGAGTATGCCAACGAGCCTTCATCATCGACGCCGCCGCCACATCGCTACGTCATCACTTGGGAGGAGGAGCAGAAGTTTTTCGAGATCGGTAAGAGTATATTGGGTTCTCAAGAAGACTGGAAGGTTTGTTTCTATGGACGGTTCAACAGGGCCGCCGACATCGTTATCCTGGAGGGGGAGGCTCTGGTCATGGTGGTCCGCCATTTCGTTCGCAACACTGCCAACCATGGGCGTCGCCTGCTGCTGCTATGTGACAACATGGGGCTGGTGCTCGCGTCGGGGAAGGGGAGATCTTCGGCGCCGTCGCTTAACCTCGTGCTTCGTCGGCTTGCTGCGATCTCCATCTTCGCCAACATCGATATCACAGTGCGGTGGATCCCTTCAGAGTTGAATCCAGCAGACGCCCCGTCGAGACTCCCAGCAGCCAGGGCTCAGGACGCCCGCCTCGACCTCCGCTCTTTCGGAGGCCGCCCTGCACCAGAGCCCGACGATGGCTCGCTATGGCGAGCCGCTGCGGAGGAGCTCGCCGCGGAAGGGCGCCCGCGGCGGCGCGACCCAGGCCTGGCCGGCCTCGGCGACGCCGCGGCGCCCGCGGCACTGGCCGGGGGCTTCGGGCTCCACCGGGGGGGCGTCGGCGCGCAGCCGAACGACTCCTCGGACAGCGACTCGGAGTCGGGGCCCACGGCCAGCTCGAGCGACTCCAGCCCCAGCGGAGCGAGCTACAGCGAGGAGGGCGAGGTTGGCGGCCGAGCGGACCAGGACGGCACGCGCCACTACCTTGGTGCAGCCGACCGGGACAGCGCTCACGTACCTGCAGGCGCGCAAGATCAGGGCCTCGTCCAACGTGCACTTCGTGACCTCGTACCGGAACTTCGACAACTTGTGCCAGACGCATGCCGTGCCAGTTCGGACCGCCAGCGAGATCGACAAGGCCATCAGCGAGTACATGGACGTGCTCTACTTCGACGGGATGCCGTCGGACGTCGCGTCGAAGACGATCGCGGCCGTCCGGCACTTCCGCCCCGCGGCGGTGGGCGAGGCCGAGCTGGCGGCCAGCAGGGCCGCCCTGAAGGGCTTCCGCCTGCTCGCCCCGGCCCGCGCACGCCAGCCGCTGGTCCGCGAGGCGGTCTTCTGCCTGATAGGGTTGGCGATGCTGGACGGCGAGTCGGGGTTCGCAGAGGCCCTCAGCTTGGCGTGGGACACCGCCCTCCGCCTACCCAGCGACCTGATGCAGTTGCGAAGCCCGTCCCTCGTGCCGCCGCAGCCCCGCATGGAGATCTACGCGTGGAGCCTGCTGCTGTACCCAGAGGAGACCGGCCTGCGCAGCAAAGGGAAGCAGTTCGACGAGGGGGTCCAGCTCACGCCGGCAGGCTCCAAGGCCCTCGGCCCTGCCCTGGCGCGCCTACGGGAGCGCCCAGCCCAGGCACCCCCGTGGGACCTCGACGCCAGGCGCTTCGGCCAGCTCTTCAAGAAGTACGCGGAGATGATCAACCTGAAGGACCCGCACCCATATCGGGTGCGACACGGTTCGGCGAGCTGGGACATCGCCAGCGGGACGCGGAGCCTCGAGGCTGTGCAAGCCCGTCTTCGGCACGCCAGCGCGACCAGCACCCAGCGGTACAGCCGAGCCGCTCGGTACACCGCGGAGCTGGAGCTGGCGCCAGAGTCGGTCAAGGCCTTCGGCGCCGCGGTGGCGGACCAGTGGGCTTTGACGCTCCAAGGCCGAAGCCGCCTGCCGCCCCGCCCGCGGCGCCCCGACAAGCCGCGGTGAGCAAGAGGCCAGCAGGTGACACATATCAGCCCACTGATTCCTTGCCCCTCTCATCACTCCGCAAGCGCATGCAGAAGTTGTTTGATGCAGCCCGCAGAGGCCGCAATCGTGCCCAGGTGTTTCTAGATCTTTTCGCCGGTGACGGCGGTGTGGCTAGCAAAATTCGATCGTGTACTGAATATGGTGTCGTCTCTATCGATATTAGGTCTGATCCTTGGCTTGATTTGTCTGACATCCGTCTCGTTCGTATCCTCATAGGTTGGATCGGATGTGGTGCTGTGCGCGGCATATGGATCGCGCCACCATGCAGCACCTGGTCAGTGGCCAGCCGTGGTAGATACAGATCGCCTCTTCATATTTACGGGCACCCAGATCTCGATCCCAAAGGTTTTGCCCGTGCCCAACTCGGAAATGTTTTGTTGAAGCACTCCCTACTGATAGTCACCGCCTGCCTCAAGAGAGGAATGCCTGTTGCACTCGAGAACCCTATGTCCAGTCTGATGTGGCAAGAGCCCCTACTTTCTCACTTGCTCACCTTGCCGTCTTGCAATACTACCGTCTTTGACTTCTGCGCTCACGGGACGCGCTGGAGAAAAAGCACCCGCCTGGCGTCGTGGCACTGCGGCGCAGCCCCTGAGGCGCTGACCCGCCGGTGCCATAGCGTCGGGGTCAGGTGCTCATTCTCTGGCCGTCCTCACATTTCCCTCGAGGGTAAAGCCCCTTGCGGGCGGCACTGGACTTCCATTGCCGAACCGTACCCGCCCTCCGCGGCCCGTGCGATGGCCCGATGGCTGTCGCGTGCTGCGGATCGGATTCATCTCGAGAACTTGTCCCGTGTGTGTAATTGACATGTGCCGGCCAGAGGCCAGGTTTGGGTCTTCGGTCACTTCAAGCACGTGCTTCATGGTGGAGCCCGCCGGCCAGCCCGCCGTTCTCCATATAGATCGAACCATCTCTGGTGAAGAAACGGGTGGGACATGGCGGCGTTTTCAAACTTCCGTGCCCTGCCATCCCGTTTGCCGTAAATGCCACTGTCCGCTGGCATTCATCTCAAGCTCTCCTCCCTCCCCTCCTCCTATATGCAAAGATTATGTTAATGATCTGCTGGTCACTTAAAGCACGTGCTTCATGGTGGAGCCCGCCGGCCAGCCCGCCGTTCTCCATATAGATCGAACCATCTCTGGTGAAGAAACGGGTGGGACATATATATATATATGTGTATTAAAGATGCCGGTATCATCGGTGATATACCCGTACCACGTCCAAGATTTCGCTCGTGTTCACGATCGATGTATTTGGACAAGAATCGGGACAGGTTACGGGGCGACCATCGGAACAACTTGTTGTATATTAATTGTTTCACGTCTGTGTCTTAGTATGTTCAACGCAATCGCATTGTCACATTATAGGTCGGCTTCACGACTTATTTGATATGTTGGTTCAATTAATAGGGCAACCACGTTATACATCAACCCGTCAATCGCCCTTATGATCCATTGTTTTGGCTACTTATATACCAGTCACAATATCCAGCGCACACATTATACAGGTATTGTGCGATAGCAACATCACGATCGATCCATCGGAGCACATCGGGATAGCCATTGGTTTCACTCCCAAAATCGTAGATCGATAAAATACCAATAAGCCGGTCGATCTTTCTACTATTTATCGGGGGCGATTGGGCTGCCTTGCTGGGCCCTCGCGTCACCGCGCGTGTTCCGCCTGCCGGCGTGACAGCGCGTGCAATGTGTTTCAAGGCAGCGGGATACGGAGCACTTTGAAGCCCGCTTCGCCGTGTTAACAGGAACAAAAAAACGCCCTAAGACGGGCCCAAGACAGCCGAAGTTGGCCAGTCCCTACTGGGCCCTCGAGATGGCCTCAGAGCAGGAACCACCCAGCCCGAAAAGCATTCGCGAATGGCCCCTAGCCCCTAACCCCTTCCTCCTCTGAACATCCCTCTCTTATGTTCCTTTGCATCCTCCCTTCTCCATCTGTCCTTCTCCTTGCATCCTCCCTCCACAACTACCTTACCTCGGCCTCCGTCCTCCGCTTTCCCTCCTCTCGGCTCTTGCTCCGTCTGTAGGTTTGTCTGTTCCCTCACTCCCGCTGCTTCCCTCTCTTACCTCCTGCTCCCCTACTTCCTGTCTTATCCCTCCGACCCCATCCTTCATTCCTCCTCTCTGGTCCCCACTCCATCCCACCTTCTCCGCCTTCCCACCTCTCCATCATTCCCCTTCTCACTATGCATCCTCTCCCCTGCTTCTGCCCTCCTCCCCCATCTCTGTCTTGCGCACGCCTTCTCCCTCAACCATCTCTCTTCTCTACTCGCTCATCCTGTGTTTGGTTTCCTCACGTTCCCCTTCTTCCACCCTGCTGTTCGTTCCTCTCTCCTGCCTCCTGGTTCCACTCTCTTTCCTCCCCCTCCTTGCTCCTCATCGTGTTCCTTCTCACCTTCTCCCCTCCCGCTCCCTCGTTCCTGCCTTCACGCCCTCTTAGCTCATCTCGTGCGAGTGGACCGGGACAATGGATCAGGCGAACCCATTGTGAAGAAATGAAATGAGGCGCGTTCAGTGTCTTAAGACTCGATTGCCGCTGTACGTCTTTGTTGTTATTCTCTGTCTTTCTCGCCTTGTCTGCTTCTCGTCCTGCCCCCCCCTTTTGCGTGATAGGAACATTGGCAGATTCCTTGTCGTTTGCGGCGCCGCTGGTTTGCTTTTTAGTTGCACTGCTGCCGTTTGAGGCCTACTTTATTAGTGGTCTGTCGGGCCATGGGTGATTTGCGCTTAAGTTTCTCTGGCGCAGGTCTAGTTGATACAGTGCCGGACATCATCGTTTAAAGATGCGGTTCAAGATTCGACTAAGGCAGCGCGTTCGAATGCCCTGCCAATATGTGTTGCAGTGACAGTGCTATCTGCATGATCGTTGGCCAGTCGATCGGGTCGACTCGATGGCACGATTGGTCTGGTCCATCGCCCGATCGGGGATGTTGTGCTTGTTGGATCAATGGCGCCATCGGGTTTGCGCCTCCTTGCCTCGTCCCCTCCCTCTTCCCATCTATCCCTGTCTGTCTGTCTGGTTTGTCTGTCTGTCTGCATGTCGTTGACTCTCTCTGTCTCTCTCGCTGTCCCTCTTTTTTGTTTCCCCCCTCTATGTATGTTATATACGGGGGAGGTATATACATGTGCATAGAAGTATCGATATAGCGATATATATATATATACATATGTGTATGTATGTGGTAGCTCCCCCTCGGGCATCGACCTCATATTCATAACGCAGGCCCAAGAGCTCGCTAGGGCTTGCACAAAAAAAGGTATTTCCCCCGCAGGGGCCTACCTCTTTTGACTACCTGTCTGATTCGTTCACTAATTCTCTTTGTCTCGGTCTTCCGATTCTTTCCAAGTCCATGCTCCTCCTCCGTTATCCCCCCCCCTCCTCCGATGCATGCGTGGATTTAGACGCAAAGGACACCAGCACGAGGAAGAGTTCGAGGAGGAGGAGGAGGAGTGGGAAGAGGAGGAGTGGGAGAAGGGAGAGGAGGAGGAGGAGGAGGAGGAGGAGGAGGGAGAGGAGACAAAGGGAACGGAAGGGCGGAAGGAGGAGGAAGGGTCATCAGAGGATGAGGAGGATGAGGAGGGGAGGAAGGATGAGGATGTTCTCGCCTGCGAGTCCCAAGAGAACTCTTTGCGGAGGAGGCTCCCGCCTGAGAGATCCCAGCAACAACTCGCGGTGGAGGAGACTCCAGCCTCGGAAGTCCCCAAAACAACTAAATTGTAGGGGGCTCCCGCCTGAGAGCCCCCCCTACACACAGAGCAAACAAGACAGGAGGAATCGCCCGCCCGCTTGAGAGGTCAAACCAAACAAACAAACCGGAGGAGGTTCCCGCCTGAAAGGCCCCAACATAATCCACAGCAGCCCAAACACCATGCTTCTCACTCTTGTGATTGTCCCAAACAACGGAAACCACGTTCCAGAGGATGGCTGGACTTGTCAACACATTTGGGTCAGCGGCGTCGGTTCTCCTCTGCAACGTGTTGTCGTTTTTGGAACAGTTACAAGGATGAGGAGCATGGTGTTTGGGCGTCTTTGAGATGTTGAGGACCTCTCAGGCGGGAGCCTCCTCCTGTTTGGTTTGTGAGGGGACCTCTCAGGCGGGAATTTCTTCCTGTTTGGTTTTTGAAGGGACCTCAGGCGGGAACCTCCATTTGACTAAGTTGTTTGGGTCCCCTCAGTCGGGCCTCCATCTGATTGAGTTTTTGGGGACCTCTCTGGAGGGAGCTTCCTCGCTGGAGAGTTTTTCGGGGGCATCTCAGCCCTCCCCAGAGGCTGGAGCCTCCTCCCTGGGAAGTTTTTTTTGGGGGATCTCAGGCGGGAGCTTCCTCCGCCTACTTCTCTGTGTACCTCTCAGGCGGGAGCCTCCTCCACAGAGAGTTTTTTGGGGACCTCTCATGCGGGAGCCTCCCCTTCAGGTTTTTGTTTGGATCTCTCAAGCTGAAGAGTCCTTCCCGTCTAGCCTTTGCTGGATCTCTCAGCCTCCTCATATAAGGTTTAGGTGCTTCAGGGGGGGAACCACATCAGGTTTAGGTGTCGAGAGGCTTATCAGGCGGCAGTCCCCGGGGCCCCACTCGATGCCTGAAGGCAGTAATGGTGATGAGAATGACGGGAGGAGGAGGAGGAGGAGGAGCAGGAGGAGAAGGGGAGGTGGAGGGGAGGAAGATCAGGAGGAGGCCACGGGGGGAGGGAATCTGCGGTTGATGAAAGCGGTGTTGATGACGATGATGTTGTGGTGGTGATGATGGTTGTGACGACAACGATGGTGATGATGTTGATTATGCTGGTATTGGCGATGATGATGATGATTATGATGATGATGATGTTGATGCTGTTGCTGATGCTGACGCTGCTGATGATGATGCTAATGATGATGCTGATGCTGATGCTGATGCTGATGCTGGTGATGATGCTGCTACTAATGATGCTGATGATGATGATGGTGATGGTGATGGTGATGATGAGGATGATGATTGTTATGATGATGATGATGATGATGATGATGATGATGATGA
Source organism: Prorocentrum cordatum (assembly GCA_963575745.1). NCBI lineage: Eukaryota > Dinophyceae > Prorocentrales > Prorocentraceae > Prorocentrum > Prorocentrum cordatum. The sequence continues at coordinate 341,605 of CAUYUJ010021904.1, read as the reverse complement.
TGATGATGATGATGATGATGATGATGATGATGATGATAATGGTGGTGGCGATGATGACGATGATGCTAATGATCACGATGATGGTGAAGGTGATGATGATGGTGATGGCGACGTTGATGGCGATGATGATGTTGATGGTGACGATGATGATGATGACGACGCTGATGCGGATCACGAGTGGACGATGTTGTCGATTGGGAGGCCAAGTGGAGGATGGGACGGCGTTTTCGGAAGATCGTCGCTGTAATGATGGGGAAGAGTGATGGCGATGGCGAGTAAGATGGCAGTGCGTATTAAGATGTTGCGGATCGGGTGTTGATGAAGATGCGGACTGCAACGGTGATGGTGGTCATGATGGTAGTGGTGGTGATGATCATGCTTATGGTGTTGGTGGCGACGATGTGGAGGACGAGGGCAAGCGGAAGTTGGATGGAGGACGGCCGAGGGGCGGAGGACGACGGAAGATAGAGGAGGGAGGGGGATACAGGCAGGCGGGGAAAGCTGCGCCGGCTGCCATCATCGTCGTTGCCATCATCGCAATGTTTGTCGCGTTGGAGGCGTATCTTCCCCTCCCTCTGCTCCCCATTCTACCCGTCTTTCCGTCCTCCTTCCTCCTCTTCCTCCCTTGCTCTCTCATTATGTTTTCTCTGTCTCTCCTCTCTCTCTCTCTCTCTCTCTCTCTTCCCCCCATCTCTCTCTCACTCTCTCTCTCTCTCTCTCCCCTTTCCCTCCATGTAGATATGGGTATATACATCGTTCATTTGTATGTGCGTATGTGTATCGAATTGGATACGTTTGTTCAGCCGTATTGTACCCCCACGGGAAAGCACATATATGGCGGCAGGTATCTGATTGTCTCCCTTACGTTCAATATCGTTCTCTCTTTCTCTCTCTCTCTCTCTCTCTCTCTCTCTCTCTCTCTCTCTCTCTCTCTCTCTCTCTCTCTTTCTCTACATATCCTCCTCTCGCGCGCTCTGCCCCCTCGCTGTCTCTCTCTCTCTCTCTCTCTCTCTCTCTCTCCCCACCTCTCTCACTATAGTCTTGGGCTTACGCCACACCGCCGACCCCTTGGGGGGGCTCGCAGCGCGTCGCCTTCGCTCATGTTGTCGGTGTCGGTGCCTTTGGGAGCTCGTTTTGGAGCATATTTTGTGCCTCAGAGGTGTCCGTTTCGGCTTCGTGTGCGCCTCTTGGTGGCCTCGTGGTGCCTCTTAGAGGCCTCTTGGTGTTTCCTGTGGCGTTGTGGGGCTCTGTTGGGCCGTCTTGGCCTCCTCTTCGGCTGTCTTAGGCCTTTGTTCGGATTGTCTTGGGTCTCGTTTGGGCCGTTTTGGGCGGCTCTTGGCCTGTGTTCGGGCTCTCTTGCGGCCTTGTTGGGACTCTCTTTGGTCGTCTTGGTGCGGTCTTGGGCGCCAATCAGGATGCGAAGTGCAAGGTAGCGCGGCAGCGGGCCGTAGACTGGGCTGCGCGCGAGAAGAAACATATTTCGTGGGTTTACGCGCGGGATAAGTCAACGCACGCGACGTACCAGGAAAGACCATACACCTCAGCAGACAAAGTGCGGTGGCTCGGATACCACGACAAGGCTTGTGCAGACATGCCAGGATGGTAACCGCTTGCCGTGGGCATGCCAGTTGTACTGACGGACCATTTGGACCGATCAGAGAAGCAATTGCTACGAGGGTGTCGGGCGACGATACATTCATGGGAGGTAGATGAAGAAGAAGAAGACGCGCAGGACGTGTCGTCGAGAGTCTTGCGTAAGATGCCAGGACAAATCGTGCTGGACTTTCACACCGACAAGTGGACGCTCAAAGGGATGCCAGGGCCAGGGCTGTATCCCATAGTCCCTCGTGCTCGGACGTGGCATCTGGACTCGTATCGAAAGAAGCCCGTGTTGGGGGTGCGACGGAGACAGTTTATAATTTCGCCTGGGTTGGCGTGCACGGCGCACGCAGCGCAAGGGCGAACACTCGACGCGGTAATAGCGGACTTGGAGGAAGGCAGAAACGTGAGCTGGATGTCGAGCTACGTGGCCATAACGCGCGTGAAGACTCGGCAGGGTCTGCTCATATATCGGCCATTTTCGAGACAGCCGTACACTCAAGGAGAATTGGAAGGCACGAGGTTGCTGTTACAGAGGTTGCGGGGGGAAGCGTTGCCGTGGCCCGACATCGAGGAGAGGTTGATGCCGCGGAAAACATGCGGGACATGTCGGAAGGTGAAGGAAAGGCTGAATTCAGCACGAATGAGTTCGGCGCGAAGTCGGGCCCGAGCTTCTGCTGCGAGTGCACGGAGATGTTGAAGGGAGCAGGGGAAAAGTGGTGCACGACTTGTGACCAATGGGCCGAGATGGTCTCCAGAGTGGCGGGGGCCGAGTCCGAAAGGATCAGAGTGTTCGTGCGGACAAGCAAATGCGACAGGTGCGCAGGGCCACCAGCCCGGAGGAAGTCGCGGAAAGAGTCTCAGGGGTGGCAGCAGAATGCGCGAGACAAATTCAAGATCCGTTGCGCTGAATGCTGTGAATTCGTGAAGACGGAGGCAGAAATTACGGCGAACCAGTGCGCTACGAAGGGCGCAGGGGAGAAGCTCTGCAAGAAGTGCGCAGGGAAGAGGAAAGGCGGATGGAACAAGTGGAGCCAATCGCAGAAGAAAACGGAGTGGATGAATGCAACGAACACTGCTCGACAAAGCGCGCGCCAGGAACAGCCGCTGAGGTGTTCGGAGTGCCCAAAAGACACAGACGGAAGAGGGCGGGAATTCACGGACGCGGCGCATCTGACAACAGAACAAATCAACCACTATTATAAAACGGGCGCAGCCCATAGGCCAGTGAAATGCCGCGACTGCGACGCGCATCACAAGCGATCGCGGGCGTTCAGGTGCCCCGCGTGCCCGAAAAAACAGATGGGAAAGAGCGAGAATTCACGGACAGGACGCACCTAACAGATAAGCAAGTGAAGCATTTCTTCGCGAAGGGTTCGGACCATCGCCCAGTCATGTGCCGCGCGTGCCAGGAAGAACGCAATCAGCCGCGAGTGCTGACGCGCTCCGCGTGCCCGAAAGAAGCAGATGGAAAAGAGCGAGAATTCGCGGACAGGACGCACCTAACAGATAAGCAAGTGAAGCATTTCTTCGCGAAGGGTTCGGACCATCGCCCAGTCATGTGCCGCGCGTGCCAGGAAGAACGCAATCAGCCGCGAGTGCTGACGTGCTCCGCGTGCCCGAAAGAAGCAGATGGAAAAGAGCGAGAATTCGCGGACAGGACGCATCTGACTGATACGCAAGTGAAGCACTTCTTCGCGACGGGTTCGAACCATCGCCCAGTCATGTGCCGCGCGTGCCAGGAAGAACGCAATCGGCCGCGAGTGCTCACGTGCCCCGCATGCCCGAAAGAAGCAGATGGGAAAGAGCGAGAATTCACGGACAGGACGCATCTGACAGATAAGCAGGTGGAGCACTTCTTCGCGATGGGCTCGGAGCATCGCTCGGTGGTGTGCCGAGCGTGCCACGAGCAAAGGCAGGTGGCGAAGAAGTTGGAATGTTCCGCGTGTCCCCTGAAGAAGGACGGAGCAAAGCCTACGTTCACTGACGGCGGCCATCTGTCGATAGCCCAGAAGAAGAATTATTTCCACCGAGGCGCTCTGGCGGTTTGCGCCAAGTGCTATGCGGCGGGACGGGCGCCGCGGAGAGACCCGCCGAAACGCCCTGCGGAGGCAAGTGACGAGCACGGCGGGAAGCAACGCAAGTTGCGAGGAATCTAACCGCGAGTCGCGCGCGCGTCGTCTTCGGGGCTCTCTTGGGCCGTCCTCGGCCTCTCTTGACCCGTCTTGGCGCCCTCTTGGCCTGTCGCGGGGCCCTCGTGGAGGCTTCTTGGACCGTCTTGGTGCGGTCTTGGGGGGCTCTCGGGCCGCCCCGGAGCAGGGGGCGCCCCAACAGGCGCACGTGCGAAAAAAATATACGTTTTCGAAGAGAACGGGCGATTTTATACAGCTAGAGGCCTTCCAGGGGCGCATCGTGAAAGCCTCTTGGGGCGTCTTGGGGGCCTCTTCAGCCGTCTGGAGGCCGTCGTCAGCGTTTTGGATCGCTCTTGGACCGTCGAGGACCATGTGGAGCTCTCGTCGAGGCCGCTCGAACCGCTCCTGGAGCGCTTTCGGAGCCGTTTTCGGAGCCCTTTCGGGCCGTCTTGGACGTGTGTTGGCCCGTCTTGGGGCCCTCGAGGGCTCTGTGGGAACCCTCTTGGAGGCGTCTTGGGCCGTCTGGGAGCGGGCTTGGGTGGCTCTGGGGCCGTCCAGGAGCGGGGGGCACCCCAAAAGGCGCACGTGTGAAAAAATATACGCTTGACAAAGGAAACGAGGGATTTTTTGCGTCTAGAGGCCCTCTTGGGGCGCATCGTGGATGCCTCTTGGGGCGTCTTGGGGGCCTCTTCAGCCGTTTGGAGGCCGTCGTCAGCGTTTTTGATCGCCCTTGGACCGTCGCGGACCATGCGGAGCTCTCTTCGAGGCCACTCGGACCGCTCCTGGAGCGCTGTCGGAGCCGTTTTCGGAGCCCTTCTGGGCCGTCTTGGACGTGTGTTGGCCCGTCTTGGGGCCCTCGAGGGCTATGTACGGACCCTCTTGGAAGCGTCTTGGACCGTCTGGGAGCGGGTTTGGGGGGCTCTGGGGCCGTGCAGGAGCGGGGGACACCCCCAAAGGCGCACGCGTGAAAAAATATACGTTTTACTAAGGAAACGGGCGATTTGTTGCGTCTAGAGGGCCTCTTGGGGGGAATCTTGGATGCCTGTGAGGGCGTCTGGGGAGGCCTCGTGAGCCGTTTGGAGGTCGTCGTCGATGTTTCTGATCGCTTTTGGACCGTCTGGGACCATGTGGAGCTTCGTGGAGGCAACTCGGAGCGCTCCTGGAACGCTCTTGGGGCCGTTTTCGGAGCCCTCTTGGGCCGTCTTGGACGCCTGTTGGCCCATCTTGGGCCCTCTAGGGGTCTGTGGGGGACCTCTGCGAGGCTTCTGGGGCCGTCTGGGAGCGGGTTTGGGAGCCTCTTGGGCCGCCGGGGAGCATCGGAGAGATCCAAAGCTGAATTTTTTAAAAATGTGCATTTCACGAAGGGAATGGCCCAATTTTTGCGTCTAGGGACCCTTGTGGAACGCATCTCGGAGGCCCTCGGGGGGGTTCGTGGGGACCTCTTCTGCCGTCGAGGACGCCTCGTGGCCCGTCTCCGGGCCAACTTGGACGTCTTGGAGCGCTCGTGGGGCGTCCCAAATCCATTTCGAGGCCACCAGACGCGTCCCTACACGATTTTCACGCGTTTTTCCACGATTTTCGGGAGCGGATGAGACCTCCGGGCCGTCCGGCCGGACCCCCCCCCCCCTCCAAATGGACCGGACCGGGTTCCCGGGGGAGGGGTTTGGGGAGGGGGAACATCTCACACGCCGATGAACCCCAAGGGGTCGGCGGATTTCCCTCTCTCTCTCTCACTCTCTCTCTCTCTCTCTTTCTGTAGATTGCTCTTTCTCTCTCTCTCGCTCTCCCGCTCTCTCTCTCTCTCTCTCTCTCTTTCTTTTCCCTTTGTCTCTCTCTCTCTCTCTCTCTCTCTCTGGGTATCCTCCTCATCCCCATCCTCGCCCGTCTCCCTGCCCTCACCCTTCTCGCCCTTCTTGCTGGTCATCGTTATTATCCTCAGAAAAAGCGCGTTGTGTGGTCGCTTGGAGGGGGGGGCGGTGGAACCGGACCCCCCCCCCTTACTTCTCCTCTCTCCCTCTCCTCGGCTGGCGGCGGCGGCGGCGGGGACGACGATTTCCTTTTCTGGGTTGGCGCCAGCGCCTGCGGCGGCGGGCGGCGGCGGCGGGGACCGTTGAGGAGGACGACGGTGGTGGTGGTGGTGGGTTGTGGTGGTGGTGGTGGCGGTGGTGGTGGTGGTGGTTGTGGTGGTGGTTTGGTGGTTTATTGTGGTGGTGGTGGTAGTTGTGGTGGTGGGTGGTGGTGGTGATGGTGGTGTGGTGGTGGTGTGGTGGTGGTTTGTGGTGGTGGTGATGGTGGGTTGTGGTGGTGGCGGTGGTTTGTGGAGGTGGTGCTGGTGGCGGTGGTGGCGGAAGTGGTGGTGGTGGTGGTGTGGTGGTTTGTGGTGGTGGTGGTGGTTGTCGTGGTGGTGGTGTTGGTCTGGTGGTGGTGTGGTGGTGGTTTGTGGTGGTGGTGGTTGGTTGTGTTGGTGGCAGTTGTTTTGCGGAGGTGGTGCTGGTGGTGGTGGTGGTGGCGGTGGTGGTGGTGTGGTGGTTTGTGGTGGTGGTGGGTTGTGCTGCTGGTAGTTGTGGTGGTTGTGGCGGTGGTGGTGGTGGCGTGATAGATTGTGGTGGTGGTGGTGGTAGTGGTGGTGGTGGTGGGTTTTGGGGGTGGTGGTGGTGATGGTGAGTTGTGGTGGTGGTGGTTGTGGTGGTGGAGGTGGCTGTGTTGGTGGTGGTTGTGTGGTGGGTTGGTGGTTGTGGTGGTGGTGGGTTGAGGCGGTGGTGGTGGTGCTAGTGGCGGTGGTGGTGCTAGTGGTGGTTATCGTCGCCGCGTCCTCGCCAGCGCCAGGGGAGGGGGGGGGTCAATCGGCGCCAGGGGGGGGGTGAACCCCCCCCCCCCTTGGGCTGCCTCTGGTCATCGTCGCTGCGTCCCCGCCGTAGGCGCTGCTGGCGGCCGCCAGCGCCGGCGCCGGGGGGGGTCTTCAAACCCCCCCCCCCCATTGGGAAAAGGGGGGGGGGTTCGGGAGGGGAGGGGTTGGGGGGGGAGGGGAGTCCCCCTGGTTTTGATCGACGGCGCCGAGTGTTGCCATTCCCCGGTTCGAAACGCGCCGCCGAATGTTCCCAAGGCAATCGCCCGTGCAACGCGTTCTCTCTATCTTTACGTCCGCCCTCCCCGTGTTGATCTTCATGGTTATTCTCTCCCGCCTTATCAACTTCTTCATCTTCGTTGTTGTCATCCCTTCCTTGTTGTCCTCCTCCTTCTCCTCATCCTCCTCCTCCCATCTTCGTGATCACCATCCTCATCTCCTTGCTCAAGCTCGTCGTCGTCGTCCGTCTCGTCCTTCACCGCCACGTCCTGATAGTCCTCTGCCTGTCACCTCTTCCCTTTTCCTCCTCCTCCTCTCTGCCATCCTTTTCCTTATGACTAACTCCGCCGTGTCGCGCCCCCAGACGAGTCGGGAGGGTGGGCCAGGCGTTTCGCATGAGAGTGTCGCACCGCTTGTGAGCCTGAAGCTTGAAGTTTGAAACAGATTCAAGGATGGAGGGCGGTCGTTTTTTCAGACTAGTGGACTCGCCTTAGCGGCGCGCGCAATAACCTTCCAAGTTTGCCGCAGCTTCAAGGACGAAGAGCGGTTTGGTTTCACAATGGGGCTCTTGCCCTAGCGTCGTGCACATTAGTTTTCAAAGTTTGAAACAATGTCAACGATGGAAGGCAAGTGGTTCTCAGAATGGGGTTCTCGCCTGAGTGCCGCGCAAATTGAATATATCATGTTGCAGCAGTGTCAAGGATGCATGGCGGGCCGTTTCCAAAATTGCGTTCTCGCCTTAACAGGGGTCATTCCGACTCCGCTGGCCCGAGTCGGTTCGATTTCCCCGGCTGCCGATGTCGAACCGGTCGGATGTGGAGATTCCGATTCGTGATTCCGATCCAGAGTTCGCCCCATCCGACTCTTGCCGATTCGATGCGTCAGCCGATTTCTGCCGATTCGGACCGATCCGGCTTCGCGCTGGAGGTCTGTTCTAGGCCGTATTGTGGTCCATTCGATGATCCTCAGGACGCGTGTTAGTCCAATGTGTGTTTATCTTGTGTAGCCCAACCGGTAGAGCATTACATCGCCTGCATCGTATCGAAGGGCCTCGATGGACAAACAACGTTGGCGCCAACACGCGCTCTGAGGATCATCGATCCACGCGTGTGTACGTCCAGGCCCCGACGGGGCCCCGATTGTCAGCCCGAACGCTCTCGAGTGCCGTTCTGCGGCCGCCGCGGTGCGAGGCCCGGCCGCGCCCGCGGGTTTCCGAGGGCGCCGTGCCTCCTCCGCCCTCCTCCTGTCGGGGGCAGCCGAGAGGGGGGTGATGACTACAGGGGGCGGGGGCCCGGGGGGGATACCATGGCGGGGGCCATGCTATTTCCCCAGATTTCATGGCGCTTCTTCTTATTTCCTTACGTCCCTGGCCCATCCCCCCCCGGGCCGCGCACATTCCGCGGGCCATGGTTTGCGCCCCCCCCCCTCTTGGACGCCCCCCTCTTGGCCGCCCCCGACCCTGGTACAGGGCAAACGTGGAGCAGATGTCGGTGCCGCTTCTTCGGTGGTTGTCTCGGGCGGTTCTTTTTCAAATTTGCGCGTTCGATCTAGAATTCGTTCGTGCAAAGATCAACAGTTTGAACCGATCTTGCAGTTGCACGGATTGAGGGCGGTTCTTGTTCAAGAACGGGGTTTTTGCGTGAGACTATTTTCATGTTCGTGGCCAGACGTGACAAGTTGAGCAGGAGTACGGGGCGGTCCCGATTGAAAACGGGGATCTCGCTGGACACCCCGCTGAACGGTATGATCATACATCATACCCTTGCGCATTCCGCATCACTGGTGGGTGGATGAGAGGCAACCCGTTTCATGCCAAAACGGGGTTCTCGCCTGAGTGGAAGGCCCATCGGATGCTGGTCCTGCAGAGGGGATCTCTTGAAGTGGAAGACGGTGGCTTTCAGGGACTTGGGGAAAGGGGCCTCTGGACGTGAGGGCGTGTTGCAGCGTCGCTGATGCATGCTGGGTTTCCTCTGGTCCTCCTCTCGCTCCTCCCACCCTTCCCTACCCATCCCTCCCTCCCCCTCGCTGGAGCTTAGGGCTTTCTCCCTTTGCTGGGGAGGGTGGTGGTAGCTTCAAGTGTAGCCCCCCAATTGGTTCTCGGAGTGAGAGCCTTGAGCAAACTGGCGTGCAGGTTGATGCAATGCCGAGTCCTGGCGTCCGACCCCCGGGTTCCCTCCCCTCCCCTGTTCTCCCTCGCTCGTCCCCTCCCGCTGCCTCCTCTCCCCTCCGCTCTCCCCCCCTCGCTCCCCGGCCCTCCCGCGCCACGCCCCCCCCGCTCCTCGCAGCCCCCGCCTTCTGTCGCCACCTCCTCTGTGTATGTGTGTATGTCTGTGTGCCTCGTGCGTGCGCGCGTGCCTGAGTGTGTGTGTGTGTGTATAGATACCCTCTCTTACCTACCTCCTCTCCTGCTCCGCTGCCCTCTCGGCCCAGGTGTTGGCACATGCAGATGCATGACCACCTCCGCTTGTCATGGGAGAAGGCATACGGTCGGACCGAGGTACAAGATCGAGGTCGGTTCGGGGAGGGTACCCGAATGTTCTACGTGTTTGTTGGATGTTATTCTGCATCCTGGGGGGAGAGCACCCTTGAAGATTCTTCAGTTTGGGCCGGCGGAGGGTCTCGCGCTCTTGAAGGATATTCCTCTGTCCCAGGTCCACCGTATGTCGCCTCCAACCTGCGGATCCTTTGCAGGGCCAGCTCTCTGATCCTTCCCTCCCATCCCCCCTCTCGCCGCCCCCGACCTCCGTCTCTCGCCCCCCCCCCTCTCGCCCCTCCCCCCTCGCACACCCTTTCTCTCGCCCTCCCCCCCCATCGCGCCGCGCCCACCCACCCCCTCTTGCCGTCCCCGACCTCTGCCCCCTGCCCCACCTCGCGGGGACGCCCGCCCCGGCCACCAGGTGCAGCCCGAGTCGGAGCCCGAGGCCGATGCCGCGGGGAGGGGTGGTCCACGCCAGCGAGGAGGAGTGTGGGGGGGGGGAGGGCCTGGGAAGAGGAGAGCCTGGGGGGATCGCCATGGGGGAAGCGCAGTCCGGAGGAAAGCGTGCCCCGAAGTCAGGTTTTTCGCCGTGCTCGGGCTCTCGGGGCCCTTCGCGGGCGCCGGGGCTTGTCAGAACGGCTCAGGATGAGGAACGGGTCTCAGGGGAAGGCCCGGGATCCAGGACCCGTTTGCGTCAGGGCCCGTTTGTCCCGTGCTGAGAGGCAGGAGGGCCAGGGGGAGAAAACTTTGTGCCTTGCGGAGGTGGGCAGGGGGTGCGGGGGCCGAAGCGCGAGCAGGAGGAGGAGGAGGAGGAGGAGGAGGAGGAGGAGGAGGAGGAGGAGGGAGGAAGAAGGACGACGGGAGAATGGAAGAAGGAGGAAGGAGGAAGGAGGAAGAAGGCAGGAGGAGGGAGAGAGGAGGATGTGTGGATTGCGCACCTGTTGAAGCGGATGGTCTGTCAGTAGAGAGCGGCGTTGCAGCTAGAATAATATCTTAACAACAGGATGGTTTTGCAAGGGCACCAAGTAAGTACGGTGAATTGTACGGGCGAGGGCAAGTGTGCGCAACGATACACCAACACAGCAGCAAGGGCGGTCCTGGTGTGAAGCTGACGAGGTGTCCCAGACCAAAGCAAAGTATGGCAACCGCGCTCGCGTGACAAGGTACCTTGTGGGGGGCAGAGGTGTCTCCAGCACCCGCACGCAGACGAGACGGCGGCGGACAAAACCCAATCTCCGCGCTAAGACAACGGGGAGAGGGAGGTATACTTCAGCCGTTCTCTTCATGTCTCGTGGCCAGAGGGGCAGAGAGGACACGCTGCTGTGAATCACCCGCGCTCTCCAGGCTTTCCAAAGTAAGGTTCTCTAGCGTCCACACGGACTGCGGAATCAAGGGCCGCCAGATACTCTTGGATATCGCGGAACGTATCCTGAGCCGACCCTATCATTAGGAGAAGAAGCAACGGCATAAATATAGACTGATGGAGCTCCGCACGAATTTTTTGGATCTGCGCTGGACCCCACCTCCCTGGCGCGCGGAGCGCGCCAGGGGCGACGACGGCGGAAGAAAGTCCGCGCGGAGCGCCAAAAGTTTATATTTGTGGCGCTTTGTTCTTCTTCGGGTCGTGATGTCCTTCTCGTCCTCGTTCCTGGCTTCGTTTGAGTCCTCGGCCCTCGACCCAGGAAGTGGATGTGCACGCGTGTGCAAAACCCCTCCTCCTCCACTTCCTCCTTCTGCTCCTGCTCCTGCTCCTCGTCTTCCTCCTCTGCTCCTCCTCCTCCTCTTCCTCCTCCTCCTCCTCCTCCTCCTCCTCCTCCTAGTCCTCCTCCTGCTCCTCCTCTTGCGTTTCCTCCTCCTCCAACTCCAACTCCAACTCCTCCTGCTCCTCCTCCTCCTCCTTCTCCTCCTCCGCCTCCTCCTCCTCCTCCTCCTGCTCCTCATCCTCCCCCTCCTGCTCCTCCTCCTCCTCCTCCTCCTCCTCCTCCTCCTCCTCCTCCTCCCCATCTCCCCCTCCTCCACCTCCTCCTCTCCCTCCTCCCCCTCCTCCGCCTCCTCCACCTCCTCCTCCTTTTCTTCCTCCTCCTCCTCCTTCTCCTCCCTCTCCTCCTCCTCCTCTTCCTCCTCCTGCTCCTCCTCCTCCTCCCTCCTCCTCCTCCTCCTCCTCATCCTCCCCCTTTTCCTCCAGAAGGGGCGGCGCCTGCGCCGACGGCCCGCGGACGGCGGCGGCGCGGCGGCGGCGGCGGCGGCGTGCACGACTTCCTCGCGCCACCCTCCCCGCGGGGCCCAGGTCGGCAAGGGCAGCGCCAGCGGAGAGAGCGGCCCCACGTCGCCGCCTTAGTGGGGGCCAGGGTTACGTATGATGTTCCAACCTACTTTAGAGCCTTGATCACCAGAAAGAATTTCGCGCACCAGGGAAGCACCGAAACTGGAGGGTGTTCACGTGTCGGGCCTTAGGAGGCGATACTCGTTCGGCGCTGTTTCGACACTTTTCTAGGTGCTCGAAATCATTTCTGGGATGTGGCCCTTAAGTACGATGGGAGCAACATAAGGCCAGGGTCGGCCAGCTATTCGCTCCTCGTCCCTGATCCTGCTCCCATTTTTTAGTCGGAGGAGGAACAGGTACCCATACCTCTACCCCCGCGCCGGTTTTTCCCTGTTTGGGCCTCGTGGCAGGCCCAAATGCAAGGCTTGGATTCACCTCGAAACCCTGGTCAGAACACCCCGGGAGTGGTCCAGGGGGTAGCGGTAGCGGTTTCTTTCGTTTTCCCAGTTAGCAACTGAAATCTCCTCAACCACTGCCGGAACCATGCTGGTTGTTGTCGGGAGGGAATAGTGGACACCATCTTTTCGATGGTGGACACATCGGCTTGCCATGTTTTAGATTTACCGGACCAGTGTTCAGCAAAAAGTTCGGAACACTTGTTTGGGTCGCTTTTCGAGATGCCTTCCGCATCCGTGATCTGCCGAATATCCTATGCGGACCTGATTTCGCCAGGCCTGCGTCGGCGGATGCGTGGCAGCTGCTGGGAAGCTTGAGCATTGCTGGCTTCAGAAGACTCACCAGCCTCACGTCGCACAGCAGCTTCACAATCAGAAAGCGATTTACGCATCAAATCAGAAAATAGATTTGTCGAAGCCCGCGCGGTCGGACCAATCGAGACCTTGGGTATGAAAAGACCTGAGCTGATCAAGAAACTGTCTGCGGCCTTCAAAAGTCTTACGCGAGTCCCCATTCTAAGCGACACGCGGAACAGCTGACAAACAAGCATTGTGTTCCTTTGTTGTGCTAGATCCTTTTTTATGTACGCAGTCCTTGACCCTCGCGGCAACGAGTGCCATGGCCTTTTTGATTCCCCGAGTCCCACCACTGGCTCCAACTGTAGAAAAGCAGGGTCGAGAATGTCCCGAAGCATAGCATTAAGTTGCGCACGATTACAAACCCAGGCACGAATACGCCGAGACCCCATAGGAGACCAGGAAGCCACTGACAGGAATACAGGGCAACGATTAGACAGCGGGGAGATCAGTGATAGGCCAAATCGCACTAGTTCTCAGTTCCTGGTCGAGGACGCCCTGTGAAGTGATCGCGGCGTAGATCAACCTAGTCGACCAAATGACACATGTGTCCTCCTTCCTTCCCTCCACCAGCTCTGCCCCCCTTTATGGTAGTTTTGCGCGTATCACGTTTTTGAATCATGTCGCCAACCTTGCGAAGTATTGCTTGAGAGCGGTTGGCCAATCTCGACCCACTTGGGTCGTTAGCACCCGCGCCAACATGAAATCTTACCCACATCCAGCAAATTCCAATCACCCACAATATCGTAGAGCCAGTTGGCCAAGAAGACGACGAAGAACGCGCTTTAACACGCCAGCGCTCGCAGAAGGTAGCGAACGGAATGGGCGCGTTGTGACATGATTTGAATTATTCGCGGGGTTGCTATATAGGGATACGTCTTTATACACACCGCCTCGCTTGCGTTGGTGATGGATTTCAGGCGCCGAATTTCCTATCGCGCGGTGTCCTGATGACTGAACACAGAACACAGATCCCAGAAACGTTCGAACGGTCCAAATGCACAGACTCAAGCGGTGACCCACAATGCGTGGACGGGAGGGGCGGGGGAGGAGAGGGAGGGCTGTTGCCTGGCACAGACGACTGAGCGCCGCTGTTATAAGATAACTCAAGACCGTGTCATTGCAAGACACTGCCTCCGCCATTTAAGCTGCAGCAGAGGATAAATATTTGGCATGAGACAGCTTCGCCCCGCGCTGCTCAGTCAAATATGTGGACCAGCTGTGACGAAGTCGCCACGTCAATGCCCAACTCCCGACACTCCGTTCGAACTCCAACTGGCCAAGAGAGTCTTCTTGGTGGCTGCGAGTTCCCATGCTTCAATGGCAAGTCGGTTGAAGCACACCTGCGAAGCCATTCGCCCCACGACGACGCCCAACGGTCCAGTTGGCCGACTTCCGCAACTCCAAGAGGAACGTAGAGTTTGTCGACGAATCCGTGGCCAGTCACGGACGTTCTATGGGGGATCTTGCCGACCACGGATGGCGACCGCGTTGCTCGTCCGCGGGCCCTTCCATTCATGTCTACTGACGTCGTTGCATGATTTTGGAAGCACGTTCGCCGAGGTTGGATAGGGAAATCGGATCTCGCGCTTGCGCAACTCCATGAAATATTGCTCTCGCCCTGTCCAATAAGTATCTTAACCTTGCGAGCAATGCCACGTCGTGGCGCTGCTTTCTTTGCTCGCGGCGTTGGGGCCGAGGAAACGTGCCAACGTATTTCGCGGTGGCATCAACTGGCCGTTGAGAGACCTCGTTCTTTGTCCATTGTCACGTCGAGGGGCGACGTCTGCTCCGCCCCCCCCCGCGCGGGTCGCCACCGCCGCGGGCATCCTTGACTTGCGCCGCCAGCTCCTTAACCCCGACGCCCAGAGACATGCCCTGTGATATCTGCGACGCCATGTTGTGCGGGATGCGGTTATGCTGACTGACAACGCCCTGTTCCAGGCGCCTCAGGATTGTCGATCTGGTTCGAGAGCTTGCGCGAGTCACCGAGCTCGATTAGGATGGCGCTGCGATGCCCATAATTGCCTGATGCCGTGGAGCGCGCCCTGATAGCTGTCGCCGCGATCGCCGCTGCCTCGCGATGCCTCCGGAGGACCACAATCCGACCTCGAACGAGTACTGCTGCGAGAACGACTTGTAGATCAAGAGAATATGTTGAGGATTTGCCTTGCTGGCGACGGTGCCCCTTGCGTTTTCTGATGCTCGCCCTGACGAACTCTTGCCGACGCCGACGCTGCGCTCGCCCATCCGCCGTTTCTTCTTCGCCGCGTCACCGACATAATGGCGCGGCTGAAAATTCGCCCCTGCCAGGTAGTTCGAAGCGAGGGTCGCGGTCGCGACGCGGCACTTCTCGCCCCATGTTCCGTTAATAGCCATGCCGCGCAGTTCGCCGGCATGCGCTTGTGGGCGCGCTGGCTTGCGCCGGCGTCGCACGGGGAGCAGACGGGGGCCATCGCGCCCGAGGGGCGCCGCGAAACATTTTCGCGCATTGACAACTCAACGAGCGAAGATCACTCAGCAGCCGCCAGCGTCGCGAGCGCGAGCGTTGGGGCCGTCGCCAGCAAGACAGGAGCCGCGACCGAGACATCGATGCCGCTGGGGCCCGATCTCATCATCATGACCTAGAAGGGAACAAAACCCGCGGCCGTAGACACAGTGGCCGAGCTTCTGGACCCATTAAATTGCCGCCGCAGTTCAACGATTCCTAGCAAACTGGCTGCATTCGATCCCGGCATAACAGCGGAGGGATATTTCATGGCGCGACCGCGTCGGCATTCCACGAGTAAGAGCAGCGCGGAATTCAGCGCCCAGCGCGCAGCGCCCCCCGCCTTTGGCGCCCAGGCCGGGGCTGACACTGCGGAACTCCTGCGTCGCATTGGCCAGCCTCTTGAGGCTGCCGCACATGGTGGCGTTGGAGGATCAAGCGACGCCGCCCGAGCGAGGGGGGCCAGCCCAAAGACGCCAACGCCAGTCGCTAAACGCATGGCGACAGCCAGCTTTTTCGACAGTCGTTCATCAGCAACTCCAGCGCTCGGCGCCCGCGCAAGCCGCATCGACTCAGTCGGCAGTTGGGGCGCCCCTTCTCGCAATCGCAGGATCGCGCCACGTTGCCCAGGCCGTTCGCCGCCATGAGAGTGAATGGTCAGGGAATCAATGCGCATATGCACGCGTGCGTGTATATATATAAATATATGCGTGCAGGTACATAGGGGTGCACGTATGCATACGTGCGCACAAATATATAAGAGGCAATCGCAGGCCAACCAATCATCCCAACGCAAGGACATGCGGGGCGCGGTCCAAAGTATCAGCCATAAGTTCAGCGTCGCCGAAGCCGATGCCACCTCCTCCACGCGGCTGGAATGCCCGAGCGGGGGTAATGTCGGGGCCAGCTATACATCCCTTCCCTCGCGATCGCAAGCACTGGCCGCACTTGCGGTTCGCGCCTCCATGGGCGAGTTGCTCGCGGCGGCATGCGCCGGGGCGGACCGGCGTCGGATTCATGGCGACGGGCCCAAGCGCGCATCGCCTGCTCTGGGCGGCGCGGCGCGGCGCTCCCTCGCGCCGCTGCGCGGGCCGAGACGCCCCCCGGGCGCGGCGGCCGCAGCGCGCGATTCGCGGCGCGCGCGCGGATTGCGACGTCGGCCACGCGCCGGCACGCGCCCCTCTGCGCGCCGCGCCTGGCAGGCGCGCGTTTTTTGACTGCGCACTCGAACCCGCAAGCTCGCGCGCGCCTGCCAGCGCGACGGGCGCCCCGCCCGAGGGCCCATCTTTTGCCGCGCGCTGCCCGCTGCCAATCTCGAGCTCTCCGGCATGGACGGCCGGGCCGGCGTTCGCTGGGGCCGGGGTGCTCTCGCCGGGTGCCTTGTCCAGAAAGCCGACATGGATGCCGCGTTCGCCGCCATTGACGACGCCGTCGGCATGATCTGCCATCGCGGTTGTAGACGGGCTTGCCCCCTACATTTGGCCGATATCAACTCCCCCACGGAGGTGGTCCACAGCTGGGACGTCAAGATACGGCGCATGCTGCCCTCGGCCAACTGCATCGGGCGCGGCGCCCTCTGCTGGGCGAGCGCGGTCTGCGGCGCGGCGAACACGATCCACGTCTTCAGCGACCCCCGGCAGTTCCACCTCGAGCTCCGCGCCCTGACGACTGCGCCGCGCTGCCCGCGCCGCCGTCGAAGGGGGCCCAGAGACATCCTGCGAACCCAGCCACGCCTATGTCGGAGCGCGCGGCGGGGCAAGCTCCACCTCGCGAGGAAGTCCGCGGCTAGGACATCGAGATCCACGGCGCGCCAGCCGCGACCTATCTCTTTGCGTGCGCGAGCCGCTGCTGGGCCGGCACGATCTACCTTGCGATCATCCATTTGGATCCGCGTCTTCAGCGACGCCTGGCACGCGCAACAATTTCCTGCCCCGCGCCCTGGCAACGGCGCCGCGCGTTCCACGCCGCCCTCGCAGGGTGCCCTGATACCACCAGCAAGTCGGGCCGTCTTCCCACATGGCAGATCGCGGCGGGCCGGCGGGATCAATTGCATCGAGATGGCGACCGACTGCATGGCGAGCACGATCTATGCATTCACCGCCCCCAGGCAGTTCAACGCCCAACCCCGCGCCGCGGCGACGGCGCCGCGCTCTCCGCGCCGCTGTCACGGGGGAGCCGGCGCCAGGAAGCCCAGCCACGCCTGCGTCGCATCGGGCGGCGGGCCACCGCGATCTTCGCCGCAACGAACGGGATCCGAGTCTGTGGCGACCCCTGGCAGATGCTTACATTAACCGGCCCGCGCCCTGGCGACGGCGCCGCGCCGAACTCACGGGGCGCCCGGAGACTCTGGGCAGATCCAGCATTGCGTCCATGCCAGAGCGCAGCGGATCCAGGCGCAGTCCTCCGCTCTGCCACGGTTGCGATCCTCGGCCAGAGGTCTGGACCCCTTCCACGGGACTGGCTTCTCATCCTGAGTCGATTTTCGACGGTCCCGAGGCCCAGCAGGGGCCCTCGTAAGCCGAAAAAAAAAAAACTCCCGGCATTATTTTTTCGCAACGCGAGGGGGCCTGGGGATCGATCGAGGCCCCCTTGCCCGGGAGGTGGCCCGCGGCTAGGATACATGATCAGCTGCGCGCAGAACGCGGTCAGCAGCGTCGCGGTTGCGATCCACTGCTGGGCCAGCGTGGCGCGCGGCGCGGCGGATGGCGCTCTGCACTCCCAGCGGCGATTCCCGGCACATCAATTTCCTGCTCACGGGTAGGAGAAGGAGGAGGAGGAGGAGGAAAAGGAGGACGCCTACTCCTGGCGCCCACCGGGTTGTTATCCTGCGCGCCTTCGCCAAGTCGGTCAATGATCTCCCTTTTTCCTAACCATCATATGGTCTTGGGGCCTCGCTTCAAAGATACAGCGCCCCGCGTTCCTTCTCCTCCTCTCCTCTCCTCCTCCTGCCCCTCCTCCCGCCTCCTTTCATCGTCAGTGCACATGCGTCTCCCGCGCCCAGCGCAGCGCTTCGTGGCCTCTCTGGTAGCTCCAACGACAGCCCCATTGGCGCAGTCCGAATGCGGTTCCCCCACCCCGTACAGCGCTTCGTGGCCCCATGGGGAGCTCCACCTAAGGCACCAGTGGCGCAGTTCGCATGCAGTTCCCCAACCCAGTACAGCGCTTCGTGGCCCCAAAGGGAGCTCCACCGAGGTCCGAGTGGCGCAGTCCGCAAGCATGTCCCCAACTCAGTACAGCGCTGCGTGCCCCCAGGGGGAGCACCACCGAATGTCCGAATGGCGCGGCGCAGTTCGCATGCAGTTCCCCCACCCAGTACAACGTTTCGCAGCCCTACAGGGAGCTCCACCGAAGGTCCCCGAGGCGCAGTCCGCATGCGGTTTCCCCACCCAGCACAGCGCTTCGTGGCCCCAGAGGGGGCTCCACCTAAGGCACCAGTGGCGCAGTCCGCATGCGGTTCCCCCACCCAGTACAGCAGTTCGTGGCCCCAGGGCCCAGGGGAACTCCATCGAAGGTCCCAGTGGCGCAGCCCGCATGCGTTTCCCGCACCCAGTACAGCGTTCCGTGGCCTCATAGGTAGCTCCACCGAGTGGCGCAGTGGCGCAGTTCGCATGCAGTTCCCCCGCGCAGTACAGCGGTTCGCAGCCCTATAGGGTGCTCCACCGAAGGTCCCAGTGGCGCAGTCTGCATGCGGTTCCCCGGGTACAGCGCTTCGTGGCCCCATCGGAAGCTCCACCGAAGGTCCCAGTGGCGCAGTCCGCACGCGCTTCCCGCACCCAGTACAGCGTTTCGTGGCCCCAGAAGGGGGCTCCACCTAAGGCACCAGTGGCGCAGTCCGCATGCGGATCCCCCATCCAGTAAAACATTTTGTGTGGCCCCAGAGGGAGCACCACCGAAGGTCCCACTGGCGCAGTCCGCATGCGCTTCCCGCACCCAGTACAGCGTTTCGTGGCCCCAGAGGGAGCTCCACCGAAGGTCCCAGTTGCGCAGTCCGCATGCGTCCCTTCCGCCCAGCGCAGCGCTTCGTGGCCCCAGAACGAGTTCCTCTGAAGACGTCCCAGCGGCGCGGTTCGCACGCGTGCCCCCCGCCCAGTACAGCGCTTCGCGGTCCCAGAGGGAGCTCCACCGAAGGTCCCAGTGGCGCAGTTCGCATGCGTCCCCCGCGCCCAGCGCAGCGCTTCGTGGCCCCAGAAGGAGTTCCACCGAAGATGTCCCAGTGGCGCAGTCCGCATGCGTTTCCGGCACCCAGTACAGCGGTCCGTGGCCTCATAGGTAGCTCCACCGAGTGGCGCAGTTCGCATGCGTTTCCCCCGTCTTGTACAGCGCTTCGTGGACCCAGAGAGAGCTCCACCGAAGGTCCCAGTGGCGCAGTTCGCATGCGGTTCCCCCACCCAGTACAGCATTTCGTGGCCCCAGAGGGTGCTCCACCGAAGGTCCCAGTGGCGCAGTCCGCATGCGGCTCCCCGGATACAGCACTTCGTGGCCCCATCGGAAGCTCCACCGAAGGTCCCAGTGGTGCAGTTCGCATGCGGATCCCCCACCCAGAATAGCGTTTTGTGGCCCCACATGGAACTCCATCAAAGGTCCCAGTGGCGCAGTTTGCATGCTGTTCCCGCGCCCAGTACAGCGCTTCGTGGCCCCAGAGGGAGCTCCACCGAAGGTCCCACTGGCGCAGTCTGCAGTGTCCCTTCCGCCCAGTACAGCGTTTCGTGGCCCCAGAGGGAGGTCCACCAAAGGTCCCAGCGGCGCGGTTCGCACGCGTGCCCCCCACCCAGAATAGCGCTTCGTGGTCCCAGAGGGAGCTCCACCGAAGGTCCCAGTGGCGCAGTTCGCATGCTGTTCCCCCGCCCAGTACAGCGCTTCGTGGCCCCGGCGGGAGCACCATCGAAGGTCCCAGCGGTGCAGTTCGTATGCGTTTCCCCCACGCAGGCAGTTTTGCGTTTCGTGGCCCGTAGGGAGCTTCAGGGAAGACGATACCCACAATTGCGGTATTCACAATTGCATATGGTTGGGTTCTTCACCAGGCGATTTTTTCAGAACGCGACGTGCTTTGAACGCCGCGCTTGGTCAACGCAAAACGGAGATGGAAGAGGGCGAAGACGACGAGGACGAGGGCTAGGACTCTTGCAGCCATCTTGGGGTCGTCTCGAGGCCTTTTTGGCATCCCCTTGGGGCTGTCTCGGGGCCCTCTTGGGGCCTTCTTTGGGGGGATGTGGGGCCCTTTCGGGCTTCTGTTGGAGGGTCTTAGGGCCGTCTTGGGAGTTCCAGAGAGCTGAGGTCGGAAGGGGATGCTTTTCCTCCTCATTCTGGGGCCAGGCACGAAAATCGCCTTCCCGGTTCCGTTTTGGGGGCCGCTTAGGCGCTATTGGGCCGTTTTGTCAGCTTTGGGAGGCCCTCTTGGGCCTCTCGTGGGCCATCTTGAGGCCCCAAAAAACCAACCCGAAGCAAAATGTGAGACCACGCAGACAACTGATTTCCCTATGGTTTTAGATCAATTTGGGTTTGGGGGGGAGGTCCTGAGGGGGCTCCGAGAGCACTTGGGGCAGTCTTGGAGCTGTTTTCGGGGTCTCTTGGAACATATGTCAAGCTATTTCATCCGTCGTCGGTGATCTTGAGTCATCTTGGAGGCCATCCTTCAGCATCGGAGGCCCTCTTGGAGCCATCTTGGGCGAAAAAGTGAATTTTGAGACAGCGCGGAACCGCCCCAAAAAGCTTCAGGGATGGGGAGGGGGACGGCACCCATCCCCGAAAGGAAGAGTGGTTTCGGAAGAGGAAAGAGAAACATCGTTAGATTACCCACAGTCGACGCACTACCTACCAGAAGCAACGCTAAATAAGGAACGAAGTGGCTTTCCTGACTGCGACGAGCCTCGGCCACGAATAGGTTTCCCGACCTAGACCTAAGGAACGGCCCGAAAATCCGGCCCTTCGTGAGCCCAAAGCGGTCCTTGTCTTAGCGTCTTGATTGTACGCCGAGAGGGCTCGTTGGAGTACCAGATTCCCGCCGTCTTCACCAATGGTCTCGATCCCCAGGATACCTTGCAGTCCCCTGGAGTCCAGAGGCTGCCCGGCTTCTTTCATTAGGATGTGCCGAGCGTTCAGTGGCCGTGGGCCTGGGCGACGTGGTCCAGCAGCGCGCGGATGAGGTTCTGATAAGGGTGACGAAGGGTCGCAGTTACGTGCTCCACACCTTGAACCTTGTCTCCGCGGGCCCGCGATCTAGGTTATCCTGCCAGGGCGCCGCAGGAACTCATCTTTGCCTGTTTGGATATGGCTGCCTTTACTTTGCGGCCTGGAGGGCGCGCGGCTCTTCTCCACGGTACCGCGGGCCAGTTTCAGCCCTTCGCGCTTCCGCTTTGGGCCCGGGCCGGAGTCGGGGGCGAACTAGCATGCGCGCGCGAGATTATCTCCGGGTCTCTGCAAGGTTGCCCTCTCCGAGGCTCGATCCAACGACCCCGACGCGCCTGCCCGCCATGCCATCGCAAGCGATGGTCAAGACCCATCCGTGGCTCCGACGGGCTCAGAGCCTGAGCTGATGACGTCGGCCCCGGCCTCTCGCGTAGACGCTCCCCCCCCCCCTCCCACCTCCGAAGCCATGGCAGCCCTGAGCTTCAGATCCAGGGTATCATACAGTCAACCCGCACAGAGAGGATGGGCAGCCTTCCCAAGGGCACCCTTGCATCCTTACCTCCTCGGCCCATCCTTGACCACTTTCTTTGGCCGCGCCCCGCTCGAGAAGCCTCGAGATGGGCCCTCGCACCCCTATCGCGCATCTTCAGGATGCGGGTCGACTGCAGTCCCACTCCCAGCCCCCTGCTGGCAAACGATGGCCGCCCGGACCAGCTCAGGAGGGAACAAAAAAACACAGACACAATTAATCGTCGATTCCCCAGAAAATATGGGAAAATATGGGAAGTGGGGGGGAAGACAAAACCTAGAAAATATGGGAAAATATGGGGAATCCTGTTATGTGTGTCTATTTCTTTGTGTGTCCCAGGGCCCCTTCACCAGCAGCAGTCTGCTTCGGCTCAGTTTTACCCCAAGTTGGCGGCGTGCGCGTGCTCCTGGGGAAGTCTCGAAGAGGACCTGCGCTGCCGCTGCCGCTCGGCGTTCACAGGAAGGCAGCCGCCGGTCGTTGAAAGTAGGTATTTTGGGATTCCCAGATCCCAATCTACCTCAAGCGCCTTCCTACTTCAAGAATCGACAGGCTTTGGCTATGTTTTGTTATTCTCTGGGAGGACCTGGACCCAATCCACTATATCCGCCTTCCTACTTCATGCTTCTACATACTTCTTCCGACCGACGTGTATCGGCTCAGAGTTTGCAGATCCCAGCCGCAGTTTCTGGACCGGAGTCGGTCAGTGCCTGAGCTGTGCATCTCTCGTCGCTGTCGTGTCTTTCCATCGCGCGTCGCGTTTCCTCTCCCTGCCTTGTCTCCTCAGTTCGATCGCGGTGCTCTGCGTGAGATTATGCGGGCTCCGCAGCGACGTCGCCGGCATGCGCTCGCGGTCTCGATCGGCCTCCCCCGCGAAACGTCGCTGTTTGCGACCACAGAGGGCGGGCTGCCCTCGCCGCGCGGCTCCTGGCTGGCCAGACGGTGACGGTGTGATAGCAATCCGCTCTGCCACTGGCCAGATGAGTATGGTCGGACCGAGGTATAAGAGCGAGGTCGGTTCGGGGAGGGTACCCTGATGTTCTTCGTGCTTGTTTGGCGTTCTTGTGCATCCTGGGGGGAGGGTACCCGCGAATGATCTTATGATTTGGGGTGTTTTGGCCGGCGGAGGGTCTCATGTTCTTGAAAGATGTTGTTATGTCCCAGGCCCCGACCGTACAGAAAGCTAGTAGTTTTCTGTACGGCGGGTCCCGTGGGAGATCACGCACGTAACGTGCGTGATCTCCCACGGGACCCGCCGTCTTTATTGAGGAAGTTTGCGGAGAGGCGGGGTGTTGGGCCAGGTTGAGTGCGGGGGTGGTTTCAACCTTTGTCGGCCCACCTGGTTGCGACCTGCTCGCCCCGCCTCGATGGTTCTGCTCGCCCGATCTGCACCACCCGCTTGGGTTTCGGCACCTTCGAGCAGCTCCAATCCCAAGAGCATCCCGTTCCCGAGGCAACTCGTCGTGGCTCCCGTCCCATACCTTTCACAGGGCAAGTCGTGTGTCGCAACATCCGCCGCGCCCAGCGCCGCTCCGATTCGTTAGGCTGGAGCGCGGAATACCTGGCTGCTGCACATCGCACCCTTTGGATCTGCGCTGGCTGGCGAACTTGTCTGAGCAGCTTTCGCAGCTCCTCCTCGTCTTCCTCCTTCTCCTCCTTCTCCTCCTCCTGCTCCTCATCCTGCTCCTCCTCCTGTTTTCTCCCTGTTTGTCCTCGTCGTGCTCTTCCACTCCCGCCTCACCCTCTCTTTTCCTCCTCTATCCTCCTCCCTGTCCTTGTGTTCATCTCGCCCCCCCGTCCTTCTCTTCCCTTCGTCTATTCTTCCCTCTCTTCTCCTTTTCCTCCTCATCCCTCTCCTCCTCCCTTCCCCCCTGCCAAGGTCGCCTCCCGGCGAACCCGAACCATTCCCTTGAGCCGTTTGTGTTTGGCAAGGCGTAGGTGCACGACGCCTCAGACTAATTCTGGGGCTCCCGCCATCCCCCGCCGCCGGCCTATTCGGCAGGAGGAAGAGGATGAGGGATAGAGGAGGCGGGGGGAGGATGAAGACGAGGAGACAGGGAGGAGGGTGAGGAAGAGGAGGAGGAGGGGAGGAGGAGGAGGAGGAGGAGGAGGAGGAGGGAGAGGAGCAGGAGAAAGGAGGAGGAGGAGGAGGAGGAGAAGGAACTCCAATGTGTGTTTGCCCCATTCAGTTCCACCGATGGCGCGCAGGCTGTATCGGCCCTGAGTGCACCGCCTGCGTTGTGCGGAGGGGCTTCGGTGGACAGACACGTTGGCGCGAACACACGTCCCGAGGATCATCGCTGGTTGGCGTGGGCCCGTGAGGGCTCCAAGGTGAGTCTGCGCAGGCCCCCCCGGGAGGCGGAAGTCGTCAAAATCCATTGGTGTCATGCGTCATCGTCGCCCGTCTCGCTGCAGCAGCTTCTCCCTCAACGGCAGTTCCCGAAGGCGTTCAACTGCCAACGAAGATTCACGAGAGCCCCAAAAAATGTGCCCGCTGCGCACCCAGGAGGGCCGAACATGGGCCCCCAAGCCGATCGCGACCAGCTCGAATGCGGCCCTGGACAGCCCCGATACAGTCGACCCGCATGGCAAGAATGGGCAATCCCGATGGCACCCTTTTTCATCCTTGCCTCCTCGGTCCATCCTTGGCCACGTTCGTTGGCCGCGTCCCGCTCGAAAAGCCTCGAAACGGCCCTCCAAGGCCCTACCCCTCGAGGGCTTTTCGAGGCTTTTCGAGGGCCTCGAAATGGCTTTCGAAAAGCTTCGAAATGGCCCTCGAAATGTATCTTATCGTGCATCCTTCCACGGGTTGGCTTGTGCTTCCCTCCCCACCGACCTGCCGAGGAAGGCCCACGAGGCCCCCCAGAGGGCCCGAGATATAGGATCGGGAGGCCTCGCAGGAGCGCCTCGGGAGCTGCAGAGCGCCCCATTCTCCTCCTCCTCGTCGTCCTCCTCCTCCTCCTCCTCCTTCTCCTGCCCCTCCTCGTCATCCTCCCCCTCCCCAAAGTGATCCGCAGGGCAACCGAGGCGGCGAGCGGCGAGACCCACCTGGGCGCAGGCGAGAGACCCCACGAGGGGGAGGGGGGAGCGGAGGGCCCGAGCGCAGCGAGGCGCCACGGGGCCGGGCCGCGGGGCAGACCGCGGGCGGCGAGAGAAAGCAGGCCCCGAGCGGGAGCTGGAGGCCTGCGGGGAGGGGGGCACCGAAGAGGTGCACGAAAGCGAACGAGCCACGAGGGCAGAGGGGGGAAGGGGCAGCGACCAGGGGGGCCACTGCCCAGAGCCTAGAGACGCCAAACTCAGAAACGCGAACGAGCCACGAGGGCAGAGGGGGGAAGGGGCAGCGACCAGGGTGGCCACTGCCCAGAGTCTAGGGGCGCCAAACTCAGAGCAGGTCGAGGTGGCGGGGCAGCTGCGCGAGAGCTGCCAGCGGTGGCTGCGGGAGGCTGACCAGAGCTGACGGGACGTGTCACTGCTCGGCCAAGAGGAGTCAGCTGGTCGCTTGCACTTCCCCTGCGGAGGGGGCCCTTCCCATTGCCGTTGGCATGCTCGGCGTTCTGTCTTCACTTGTCGAGTTTTCGGTACCACTCGGCGTTCCAATCGACCTTGTCTCTGTACAGACTGCGAACGTCATAGTTGGCCTCGCTGAGTTCACGCGCGATGCCATGGCACAAGTCCGCGCGGTGACGCTGGAGGTCTTTGGCTGAGGGCGGTCCGCACTCACGGTCGTAGATGGCGTTCCAGCCAATCGCCAACATGGGCCACATTCCTCCTTGAGGCGGTTAACCACTTCGTTCCAGCCCTCCTTTGCACCGCCTCGGTGGTTCCAGATGGGGTACCAAGTCAATTTCTGCTTCGGCTCGTAGTAGAGCTGATCCGCTTTGTCAGACTGGGCCGGGGGCCACTGGGCGGGGTGGTTGGCGCGGCGTCGGTTCTTGCCGAGAGGGCGGGCTTCTCTCCGCCGAGCCCCGCCCGCGCCACCTTTGGGAGGCGCCCGGGGTGAGCTGTTCGTCAGTCCTGGGGGTCTCGCGCACCGGCTGTTCCTCCGCTGCCCGCGGAGCGCCGGCGTCGGACTGTTTCGCCGGCGGCGCCTGCTCGCGGCCGGGGCCGGGGCCGCGCGGACAGTCGGCTGAGAGGACCTGCTGCGGCTGCGCCATCTCTCGGGACGTCTGCTGGCCGGGCCGGCAGGGCGAGCCTCCTCTTCGCCCCAGTCGCAGGCCGATGTGTCGGAGCGCCCGCGGGAGGCCGGGGGGGGGGGCCGGAGCTGTTGCCGGTCTAGTCCCGCCCTGCCTCGGGGGGTTTCCCTGCTTCTGGCGCGGGCCGGCGCCGCTCCAGGCCCCGAGGAGGCGGGGGATTGGCCGGGGGCTAGCCGATCAGGAATTGGCCAGGAAGGCTCTGGGGGGGGGCGGCAATCCCAGCTGCTCTGCGCGCACAGCGCCGCCGCTGAGCCGCTGGGCATTCAGCTCTTCATTAGGCTCGGGTCCGAGGGGGCGGTCAGCTGTCGTCCGCGGGGGAGCATCGAGGGTGGCTTCTGTGTGGGTGGGCCTTTTTCTTCGCCGCAGTTGCTACGTAATCCCGCGCCAGCCGGCGCTGGGGCGACGTCGCCCCCCTCGAGCGCAGGCAGCCGAGCAGGATGTCTTGGCCGTGCCGCGCAGGGTCTCGCCCCGCCAGACTGCGGGATGGAGTCGCCGTAGACGGAGGCCAGGAATTCCTGGCAGCACGCTTCGGGCCAGGCTTTCGAATAAGAGGGAGGCCCCGTGCCTCTCCTGGGCTCGCGCAGCGAGGAGGCAACGTCGGTTCGCCTTCCAGGTCCTCCAGCGTTCGTCTACCTCTGGAGAGACTGACCGGGCAAACGCCACCATGACGCGCGCGATTGCGTTGTCAGCATTTCCACGCGTCTAGTCAGGATGGACGTGCCTGGCCGCCCGCAGGGCAGCAATATCTCTCGCGCTCAGGCGGTGACAGGTCGGTGGATTGACGCTGGGAGGTCCGTCCAGAAGGCCGGCGGGGGGCCGAGCAGGGTCCGTTGCCTGCTCCGTCTGCGCACTGCCGTTTGTCCTTGGTGCTGATGCTGACTTGCTCGGCTGGGGACGCGCCCTGGCGCGGGGGTTGCGGGAGTCTTCATGGCGGCGGCCCAGCGACGCCTTGCCCCGACGCGTAGAGGATTGACGCGAGGCGCCGGGGCCGCTGCCGGTCTGGGACGCACGCGGGGCTGCCGCCTAGCCGCTGGGGGAGTGGCCGGAGAGCGATCCGTGGACCTGCTCCCAGGCGGTCCGTTGGCGCTTCCCAGTCTGTTTGAACCCAAATTGCGGGGCCGCCGCCGGGCTGGCCGGGATCGGGGGCGCTGCCGATGCGAGGCGCGCGGGTCGGAGGCGCCCGCGGCCCTCGCTTCCTGCTAGGGGGCGCCCGTCTTCGGCTCGGTGGCCCCGCTGGTCGTCGTCGGGTGACGGGGACAGTCCACTGTGGCGCCGCAGTGCTTAACTGCGAGGTCCTCAGCGCCCGAAGAGATGATTCCTTGTCTCTTTTGGGTCCCGCTTTGGGAAACAGGGCGCGCCCATCCCTATTGAGGATGAGCCTGACCTGACCTGAGCGAGCACCCCACATACGCAGGAGGCAGTCATCACAGAACCAGATAGCGTTCGACTGCATGTTGGCTAAGGCTTGCGCACGCTCGCTGGGGAGCGGAAGGCCGCGGAGCAGGTGCAGCTGCGCGTCCTTCCCAGCGCGGAAGATGAACGTGCCCTGGGGGGCGTCTCCGCACGGCCACTGCTTCATTGGAGCGTCGTTCGGCAGCGATCGCATTGGCACTTCCAGAAGCCACAACTGAGATTCCTTCCAAGCTTACCGTCTATGACGCGGAAGGCAGGAATGGCGTTGCGTGCGCGTGCGGGGTCATGCGGGCCCGTCGGGATCAGCAGGAGATCTGCCAGTGAGGTGCTTCCTTGGGCTGGGGCGGCGGGGGGGGGGCCCAGGCAGGGGGCCTGGAGGGCGCAGGCCAGAGGGTTGGGGATCAAGAGCGTCGAGGCGCGCTGCCATCCTGCCGTCGGCTGGCCAGGGCAATCTTTTGACTGACACGTTTGTGTGCCAACGCCCAGAGCAGTGCCAGCGACAGTCCACCTCTCGGCGGTAGAACTGCAGGCGGCTGGCAGCAACCATCTTCCTGGCTGCAGACTCCACCCAGGCCCCTCCTGCATCCTTCTGGGGGTGGAAGTGGCACCCCCCACATTGGTCGCAATAGGTGCGGGGGGCCCTCGCGTTCGGCTTGAAGCGATCGCCCTCCAGGCTGGTGCCGGGGGGGGGGGTGAGGACTGCTCCGCGAGGAGCGCCGGTCGGGGGGCAGGCGAAGAGGTCCTCTCCCGCACCCGACAGCCCACCCCCCCAAGGACAGTGGGTTGGCGGCCGGGTGACGACATCCCGAGCCATCGGTCTGGAACGGTGGGCTTGTTTTCCACCGCCACCACCGTAAGTAGGAGGGGGAAGGGGTCCTCCTCCTCCTCCTCCTCCTCCTCCTCCTCCTCCTCCTCCTCCTCCTCCTCCTCCTCCTCCTCCTCCTCCTCCTCCTCCTCCTCCTCCTCCTCCTCCTCCTCCTCCTCCTCCTCCTCCTCCTCCTCCTCCTCCTCCTCCTCCTTGACTTTTGGGAGGAGGCCCACGCTGGACCCGGCGCGAGGGCCTGCGAGAAGGCGCACATACGGCGCACCTGTGGGTCGGAAGGCGGTAGGGGTCCGCCAGGGGGACGAGCCGGGCCAGGGCCTCCAGGGCTTAGTGGGCTCTGGAAACGGCAGGGCCGTTTTGATACCGGTTCCGTTTTGCCGTTTTTGTTGCCGGTTCCGACGCCGTTTTTGTACCGGTTCCGTCGCCGTTTTTTGACCGGTTCGGGCTCCGGTTCCAATTCTGGAGCCGTTTTTTTGCCGTTTCCGGTCGCCGTTTTTTTGCCGTCTCCATTTTCAAGGGATATTTTATTGGAAGCAGTGAAAAAAACGGCCCTGCCGTTTCCCGGGCCCACAAAGCTCCAGAGCGGGCCTCGGCGGGAAGTGTCCGTGGGAGGCGTCCCTCCATGGCACATCGGCCTGGTCCTTCTGCACGTCAGGATGGCGATGCGCCACGGTGAGCAGCCGGGAGCCCGCCTCGATGAAAGCTTCCAGGCGCCCGTGGATCCTGCGGAAGTCAGCGTCCACGAGGTTGTGAGCCTGGCCAAAGCTGTCCCGCACTGGCAGGCGCGCATGGTTGTAGGGGAGGCAGATGCCCAGTGTGGCCTCGAGGATATCGCCAATGTGGCTGGGGCGACCGTAGGGCGCCAAGTTGGGCTTGGGCTCCTTGATGAGGAGGAGCATTAGTACCAGGATGGTGGTCGCCCTGGTGCGCTGGATGGTGGCCCCGCTGCTATCCTTGAGCAGGCTGCAGGGTCCCTCGAGTGACCGCTCCTGCTGATCGGTGAATGCTGCTAGGTGTTGCAGAGTAGGGGCACCCTGATGGCGAGTGCACTCGCACGTGCTAGCGCTCCACACCGCGGGGGGGTGTCTGGCTGTGCCTTTGGGGGGTTGGTTAGCGCCCCATTTCCATCGCACGCACACACACACACACACACAATCCACGCACGCACGCACGCACGCACGCACGCACGCACGCACACACGCACACACACACACACATACACACACACACACACACACACACACACACACACACACACACACACGTAGACACGGAGTAGGCCCGCGCACGAGCGTCTGCGAAGTGGACCCCGCACTCCAGGGCGCCCCTGGCCCTGCTGCTGCTGCACCCGCCACCGCCCTTCCTCTGCAACGAGGAAGTGCGAGGCAACACGGACTAGCCCAGGGGGGAAGCATCACCCCCCCACTGTCCAGCATCGCCAATCGAGACCCCAGCGCCCCACTCCACCCAGGAGCATGCGGCTTTGCTGTCGAGGGTTAGCCGCCGAAGTGTCGGCGATGCATCGGCGAGTCCAGGTCACTGTCTTTTTCCCTGAGCCAGTTACACCAGTAGGGTAGATATGGATGGGAGAAGGTGAAACCAACAGCGCTGTTTACTCTGATGGCCCGGCGGGGGTTTCGGGAACCCGCTCACCACCCTTGCTCCTTACGCAGTTCGGGCCCGAACGGCTACGAAAAAGGCAAGCTGCTGATGCTCTCTGCGCCTTGCGTGGGACAACGACTGGCCTGCACATCCCCAGCCAACCTCGGGCGGGTGGTAATGGGGGGTGACCTCAAAAGGGGGTGAAGAAAAGGGCCCGAAAGTGCCACTTTAGGCCACTTCTCTTCACCCCCCATTCAGGCCACCGCCCATAAACCAGCCGCTCGACAACCAACCAACGAATTACTTCCACATGTCTACGGCGTCTCTCCGAGGCGCATAAAGGCCAAATTGTGGAGCCTCCTGCGCCAGCTCCACCTTGCCGCTCGCCCCCCCCCACTGGAGGGCCCACCGGTGGCTGCCCAGCCTCTTCTCGCCGGGCGGGCGGGAGGCAGATTTGTAGGCGCTTCGGCATCGGCACAGTGGTTGCGGTAGGTTTCGGGGAACGAAGGGAGGAGGATCGAAGATCGATCGACGATCTAAGGTCTAAGATCGAGGAAGGATCGAAGATCGAGGATCGAAGACCGATCTAGGATCGAGGATCGAAGCTCGTTCGAGGATCGATCGAGGATCGAATATCGATCGAGGGAGAGCAGGGTTTGGGGATTTGTTCTGTACCTGCTGGTCCTCCGCGGCACCCGGGGCAGAGGACGGGATCGACGTTCGAGGATGGTTCTGAACGTGTACAAACAAGTTTGTGCAGCCGTAGGGGAACGAACAATGACATACACATAAAAAATCGGCCGCGCGGGTTTCTCGGATCGGCGCTGGACCTCCCCTGGCGGCGCCTCTGGCGCCGCCTCTGGTCCGCGCGCCAGGGAGGGGGTTCCAGCGCCTATCCGAGAAACCCGCGCGGACTTCCGAGTTTGTATGTTTATGTCACCGTTCGCCCCCCAGTAATTTTGATTCCCAAGCTTCCTGTGTTCAGTTCTCGCTTTGAGTCGAGAATGGTTGCTCTTGCCCGTCTCCTCCTCCCGCCTTCTCTTCCCGCCCGTTTTCCGTCTCATGAAGCTCCTCTGGCTCAGGGAGGCGACTTTTGGGCGACACCGCGCACCCCGAGTTTGCTGTCTCATCGCTTTCAGGGAAGCGCACCTTGACAGCGAGCCAAAGTTTCGACACGCTTGCAGTCACCTCATGTCCTATCGTGCTCAGGAAGTTTCGCCTCCTCGCGGACATGCGTGGCTCGGCCGGCAAGTCGTCGCCCATGGCCCGCAAGTCTGTTCGGGAGATGGTGCACCGTCATGACACTGCTAACAGCGAGAGGCCTCGTAGCAACGAGTTTTAATGCTTAAGCTATGCC
This sequence comes from Prorocentrum cordatum, assembly GCA_963575745.1. NCBI lineage: Eukaryota > Dinophyceae > Prorocentrales > Prorocentraceae > Prorocentrum > Prorocentrum cordatum. Next base: position 310,731 of record CAUYUJ010021904.1, on the reverse strand, counting down.
GGAGGTGGTCTCAAGTCCAATGGCTGTTGTTGGACGTGCGATGACGTACGTTCACCCCGACTGTAGTTGCAGGAGAAACCACGAATGCCATCATTATTGTAAACACTGCAAAAGACCATGCATAGAGAAACGGTTCGCGATCGAGGATGCCCCCCCGTGATTGGCTCGAGGACCTTGCCACGGACACATAGAATGTCAAAGCGGAGCCAGATTACGACATCGATGATCTCCCAGTTTTGGCACCGATGGCGGAGAAGGAGAGGGATCCAAAATTGGGGGGTCATTACAAAATTGCGCTGCTCAGGGAGCAGAAGGCCATGCGGTGGCCGCCTGTCAAACCCTTGCAACAGTAGATCGGCGTCGTTCAGAACAAAGTACGGCTTACGGAGGCCAAAGCTTGAATTGATGAGACTACTTCAGTTGCTACCATGTCGAGCGACCTCGCGCTTTCAGATGCAACGCACGAGCTTCCAATGTGTGTGCATCACCTACGCAAGACAATGCTAGTCTTAACAGCCGTATTCGGTACGTGCTGGCTGGTCAAACGGGCGCGGTCAAGTTCGAAGGCGAGGATTTCTTCGGCCTCGACCTTGGGGAGTGCGAGTTCCAGCCTGGGGACATCGAGGTGCTCCAGGATCGCCGTGCGGACTTTCAGCGCGTGAAGCCCAGCTGTCGCGCATCCCGTTGGGTTGAGCACAATTCCGTCGCTGACCGTCTCAAGAAAATAAACGCAGTGGCGCGGACGGCGAGCACGCCGCAGCCGACGCCAACGATGGCGACAAAGACGACAAGACTCTTGGCAGCGGTACTGGCTCGAGGTCGCAGGATGCGCGGGCGCCAACGGTTGGGTCTTCGCCGGTGTCTTTATTTTGCGCTCTACGGCGAAGGCGATGTTGGCGGAGGCTTCACCCGCCACGCCGCCCCTTCAGCCTGCCCCCCCCCCCCGCCGATAGCTACGCCCCGAGGTTCGGCGGGCGGGAGGCCCATCGAAGTCCCCCCCCACCTCCCAGGCCATTATAAGCACTCACAATTTTTCACAGCCTCGATAGCACCTGCCAGGAACACCCCCAACAACCCAAGCCCCCCGTAGGCGCTCAGGGTTTTGAACCGAACCGAGAGTTCAAACAATCAATGCACCTGGGTTGCTTTCAGCCAAGTCTTGGATACAGCGCGCGGCCTCTAACGCCCTCCTGATGCAGCAGCACCCCTTTTGCCATCAACGAGGCCACGGCCTGGGTCAATAAGCAGGGTTGGCATGCCCGTCTAGGTGTCGCGGCTTTCGGCCCCAACGGTGGCCCCTCTGGAAGCGTCGGCATTCTCGTTCGGACACGTTGGGCTTGTCTGACCCTGCTGGTGGATTCGACATTAGCCGTGCGATGCGAGGGCTGTCTTGTTGGGCCCTGATGTGTTGCGGGGCCCCGCGGCCCAAGTCTCCCCCGCGCACCTCGTTGACCCGGGGGCTTTGTCAGCGGAGAACCCAGGTACCCCGGCCCGCTCGGGGGCCGCCGCGAAAGCATGGGAGGTGATTTCGATTTCGCGCCGCGCGAGTTGACAGGGCGCGGCTTCGCCGCCAGCTTGCAGCCCCGCATGGGTTTCCCCGAGCACGTCAAAGGTGCGCGCGCCAACGGCTCCGACGATGGGGGGCCAGGATGATCGTTTATTTTGTGATCAGCTCGAGCTTTCCCAAGCGACCGCCGACGCTCCACCGTTTTATCCTAGACACGAAACCCACGGACCAGCGGTTAGGCCATGTAGCCTGATCCCCAGCGCATGCGTTTTGCGGAACATCCGCCCATCCCCGTCGAGAGGGCCATCGGTCCCACTCTCGAACCGCCGCCATGGACCTCCACCCTCGAATGCGCGAGTTGCGGCCTCGACCTGGCCGGCCGCGGGGCCGGAAGGGGGAACGCAGCGCCCCCGCGATTTGCCGCGAAAGTTTCGGGCTGATCTGGCCGAGTTAGAGGTTGCCCAGGCGCGGCAAGTCAAGCCCCCATGTTCGGCCCTCGGGGGAAGCCGAAGTTGTTTGCGAGGAATGTTCTGGCCAGGGATAGATCCCGCAAAGTCGGGCAGCGCGCCGGATTCTAATCGGGTGGCCCTTCCTCTTCTTCTCTACGGTCACGAGCCAGCAGCTGCCCAACGGCGACGCGCTCGCGCGCGCCCTGCGCGACCCGCCCGCCGAAATCCGCCGGCATCTCGGCGCGCGACAGAAAGCGCATGGACTCGCGGTCGACAATCTGCAGGAAACGAAATTCTTCACGCTTCGCGCATCCCCACCAGCCCATCTCAAAACAGCAACTCTTGCGAAGCATGCCGACAGTCGTGTTTTTGTTCAGGCGTGTTTCCGCTTGCCCCCACATATCTCCGGGGCTCTCGTCCTGGTGTGAGTCGTTCGGGCCCTTCTTCCTGGTGTGAGTCGTTCGGGCTCTTCGTCGTGGTTTGAGTCGTTCGGGCTCTTCGTCCTGGCGTGAGTCGTTCGGGCTTCTCGTGGTGTGAGTTGTTCGGGCCCTTCGTCCTGGTGTGAGTCGTTCGGGCTCTTCGTCCTGGCGTGAGTCGTTCGGGCTTCTCGTGGTGTGAGTTGTTCGGGCCCTTCGTCATGGTGTGAGTCGTTCGGGCTCCTCCTCCTGGTGTGAGTCGTTCGGGCTCCTCGTCCTGGTGTGAGTCGTTCGGGCCCCTCCTCCTGGTGTGAGTCGTTCGGGCTCTTCGTGGTGTGAGTCGTTCGGGCCCCTCGTCCGGGCGTGAGTCGTTCGGGCTCCTCGTGGGGCCTCTCGGGGGCCTCTTGGAGCCTCTTGGGGCCTCTTGGGGGCCTCTTGGGGGCTTCTGGGGAGCCTCTTGGGGGCCTCTTGGGGCCTCTTGGGGCCTGGGGCCTCTTGAGGCCTCTTGGGGGCCTCTTGGAGGCTTCTTGGGGCCGCTTGGGGGCCTCTTGGAGGCCTCTTGGGAGCCTCCTGGGAGCCTCTTGGGGCCATCTTGGGGCCTCTTGCGACCTCCTCAGAAGCGCAAATGAGAGCTGCGCCCTGAGAAGGACAAAATGAGCCCAAAACCTTCGTAAAATGAATGATTCTGCTACGAGGGAAGATGAGCGCGGCCCCCTCAGGACGCCAAGATGGGGCCAAAAGCTTAGTAAAATCAATGATTTCTGCTTCAAAGACGAGCAGAGGGGCCAAACTGCGCCCCCCCGTCGGGGCCAGAATCCTCGCGAGGGTCGTCGTTTTTTGGCCCTCCCAGGAGTCGAAAAAGACCCCCCTGACACCACCGCGGAGTCCCTGTCCAGGGGGAGGGGGTAGGGAACCCCTCCCCGAAGGGGAAGATGGGGGGGTGAGAACAGAGAGAGCTCGCTAAACCACTCACGCCCAAAGGGCTGGTGGGATTCATTACCCAGGCTACTGCTTCTGGCGATGGGTTGCCCGCCGCGCTTTCGCCCACCCTTGACTGGCGTCGAGGAGTTGATCTCATGGGGTAGATTTTTTTGCCGAGGGACCTACTCGGGCGCGGCCACGGCCGAGTCACCGAACGCGCGGAGACCCCAACTTTTGGGCGGAGTTTCGGGCGAGGGGGGGCCGGGGGCGACACCGGAAACCCCGCGGTTGGACCCCGACCGCCACCCATGCAGCCAGCCGCCAGATTTTGGCTGACCCCGAGGGCTTGCTGTCGGCGGAAGTGCCGCTCTGTTCGCATCTTTGGCCCGCGCAGGCGAAGCCTGAGCCCGAGTCCGACGGGCCCGTTCACCGCGACCCGCTCGAGTTCGACGCCCTGATACGGTCAGGGCGGCCGCCCGCGCGCGATTGCCCCCAGGGCTCGGCGGCGGGCACGGGCGGCCCCCATACGCAGCACGTCGCGGACATGACAGACGCCCCCCTGCATTCGCCCATGGCGGTCCTCAGCTTACAGGGCCCGCCAGCCCGACGCCCGCTCAGACCGCGCGCGCATCTGTTTATTGTCTGCGGGGGGAGAAGGGAGGTCATCGCCCATTCGGCCGATTCGCGTCGACCTGTCGCATCTGGCGAATGCTTCCGAGGCGCTGCGCGACTCGGTGGGAGGAGGGGAACGGTCGCTCCCACCTCGCTGGTGGAGCCTTCGCCGGCGCGCGCGACGTCGTTAGGGGCCAGTCCCTGCGCGCCGGGAAGGCCGTCGGCGACGACCCTGCGGTTGTTTCGGTCCTCTGGGACCTCTGAAGTTTTACGAAACCACGTCTCTCGGAGAGCTTCCTCGAGGCGCCGCCTATCCGGCCTCCCCGCTCGAAGTTTCGAGCTCAGTCTGCGGGCCCATCGCTGCCTTCGGGTCTTGATCATGGCCCGCGCGATCCAGGGCACCGCCGTCGCCGCCAACGGTGCGATCGCTGCCATGTTCATGGCAGTAAGCCTGGTTCGGGTTCACCATCCCGCCCATCGGCCCCCCGCCCCCCTTATCAGCCAAGTCTGGGCTGCACGCGCGGACAACGGCGGCGTTGCCATCACTGCATCATCAGTCCGAAACACGTCAAATTCCAGGATATCGTCGAAGGGCCCAGGGAGATTCACGGCGCCCAGACCACCGACAAGCGCCGCCAGCTGCCACATCTCTGCCGACAAGAACGCCGCCGCATGCTCTTGCATAGGGCCCTCGGGCCCGCGCGTCGTTCGACGGCGGTTTTGGTGGCCAGGACTGCGCCGCCGCCCCCGATCGCGGCGTCGAATTCACTGCCGGCAGGCCCCGTCGGAGCAAGCGAGAGCGCGATATCCCCTCCAAGTTCCGAGAGCGCCAGGAGAACATCACGCGTCGCCTGAAACGTCTGATGCGCGTTGAGAAGTTGTTGGGCCGTTTTGCCGGGCGCGCGTTCACCGCGGGCGCCCCTTCGGGGGCAGCGCGCGGCGCGCCCGGCACGAGCCCCGATGCATTTCTCAGTCCGCAGGGGGCCGCCTCGAAGTCCTCGGCTAGATGCCGATCCTTCGCCTGCCTGACGGCCCGAGTCAGGTCCCCGCGCGGTTTGCGCCCGCGGCGCCGATTCTTCGCCGCAGACAAGTGGCGCGGGCCAGCCGGGTTCAGTTGTTCAGGAGTTCAAGGACTCTTGGGAGCTAGTCTCCCAGGGAGAGACCCCTTCCGCGGCGCCCCGCCCAGGGGCTCGCAGGTATTCTTCGGATAGAACCGGTTGTAAAATGGATTTCTGGCACGCCTCGACCGACGACCTGGGCGGGGGAATCCGTTCAATGATCTTCGGCTCCGGGGCCGGGAAAGCCACGCCGCGCGAAACCTCGCATCGCTCTCACGAGCGACCCTTCGGCGAGAAGTTCGGGGTCGGGAGTCTGCATCGACGTCGCGGCCGCAGCGCTGAGCTCGCCGCGTCGCTCGCCGCTCGGCAAGGGATCGACCAAGGCCTTGCATTGCGATGTGACGCGGCCGAATGATCGCGCCATCTCGATCGGGCACCAGCTCGACGATCCAGCGCGCGCCCCACGCCAGACATGGCGGCCCCATCACCCATAGGTTCCGACGACGCCCAGCGTGCCCGGAGGAGCGCGATTCTGTCACCTTGCAAAGAGTTCGGCAGGCCATCCAAAAGGCGAGCTTGGGGGATAAGTTGTAGCATCCGCTTCTCTCGGGGCTTTTTTTCGAATGCCCCGCAGGGTGCTTGCCGCCGCCGTTGCGCAAGGAGCGGGCAAAGGTCTCTCGCGACAATTATTCCCGTGTGGACTTGCAGCGAATCCAGGGGTGCGTGTTTTTCCGTGGACGGATCCTCGCACAAGCACGCGGCAAAGTGGAGGTGCATGGAGCTTTGTTGAACTGGGGCGGCGCTGGAGAGGTCTTTGCGACTGCCTCGGGATCTGCGCTGGGTCCTCACCCTGAGCCGTTTCAGGCTAGGGAGTGCGCGGCCCTCTGCGCCTCTGGCCGCAGCCCCGAAGTGATCTGCGCGGGGCATTCTGACCCGGCCAATTTCGTCAAGGGCGCCGCCGCCCCGCGCGCTCGCCAGTCATCTCACCGGCGCCTGCGCGCCGGCATGGTCCTCAACGGCCCTGGTCCTCTACTGACGTCTGCCGATGAAGTCGAGGCCCACTCTTTTGACGACAGGTCTCTCTCGGCCGACCCCCGTTGCGAGAAGGCGGGGAATGACCTCGCGGCCGCCGCTGCTAAAGCCGGCGCCGCGATGCATACTCGCCCTGCAACAGCGGACTTGAGGCCGCCGGTTGAACGGTTGATATCTCCCGCACGGCGTGTCGCATTGCTGCCAAGGCACTCCTTTCATTGGCCGCGCCTCGCCCAGACCGCCCCCGCCGCCCACCTGGTTTCGCCCCTTGTCGGTCCCGCTTCCAGAACGTCCGGAGGTGCGGAGTCTGTCTCAGGCGCCGTTGTTCTCATGCGCCGTCGGATGCGGGATGCTCGGGGCAGCCGCCTGGGGGCCCTGCGCCAGATGGCGCCCCGCGGTCGCCGCTTTTTATCCCTGGCATGGTCTGACGGCTCCACTTGTTTTCCCATTGCGCCTGTTGTAAGTGTTAAACTACGCGTGCGAATCTCGGCGACACGAACCTTGAGACCTGCCAGCCGATCCTCGGAAAGTCGCCTGTAGGCCGCAATGCCATCGATAAAATGAGGAGAATGAAGAAATGCTTCGACCCCATGCACGATGATATTGCCGTTGAGTTGCCGCCGCCGTTGGGCCGCGATGAAGATGGCCCACCCCGACGGGGCCACCGTCGCCCCTCCGCCCATGCCCTGCCGCCCACCCACCCCCACCCAATCCACGCGGAGGTGAGAGAGCCAGCCCGTGATCTGGCCTGCGTTGCAGCCGCCCTCCGCGAAGAGGGGGGCGTGTTATCGTTTGTTTTATGTGGCAGCCAAGGGGTAGCGAGGGCTCAGATTGATTTGCTCTCTCGTCGTGTATCTGCGCCCTTTCTGGGTGCAGAGTCACGGGTGGGGCCCTTTTTCCAGCGCGCGTCTCGGCGCTGAGTTACTTGCGTTGTGTCGCGTGCCAGTTGGCGGCGTCGGTTTGGGTCGCAGCAGGCACGGCCGCAACCAGACTCTCGTGTCCAGGCGTTGCAGAGGATGCGCATATCAAAGAAATGTCGATGTTTCATGCTACCTTCCTCCTCTCCTTCCTCTCGGTTCCCTGCCGTTTGCCTCCTGTTAGGTGTTGCCTCATACTTTTCTATGCCTCCTACCTCATTTCCTTGGGGACCGCCAAAAGCACATTTGTCCAAACTTGCACGAGCCCCTGCGAGGGCCAGCGGGGCGACGTTTTACGGGCGCCTATGCTACATCTCGCCGATCTTGGGGGCCGCCAACTGCGCGAAGCTGTCACCATTTTCGCGAGCTCGTGGGGGGTCAGCGCAGCGCGGTCTCAAAGTTCTGGAGGTGTCCAAGCTCGACCTCGCCATCCCTGAGGGCTGCCACCTGCGCAACTGTCGCCACGTTCGTGAGTTCCTGGGGAGGCCAGCGGAGCGCGGTCTTAAATGCGTCCTGACTAGGCCTCGCGCTCTTCGGTGGTTGCCAACTGCGAGAAGTCGTCACCACGTCCGTGAGTTCCATGGAGGTCCATCGAAGAGCGGTCACACTAAACGCGTCTGAGTTAGACCTCGCCACCCTGGGGGGTGCTAGCTGGCCAAATGTCGCCACTATCCAGAGTTCCTGGGGTGCTCCAATGAAGTGACGTTTCTTGGTCATCATCGTCCTTCTGTCTGCCCCCCTTCCGTGTCAGTCCATTCGCCATCCCCTCAAATTAATCACGTGGGGAATACATTGTGCGGGTGCTACGTATGCGGCTCTTACAGGATCGCGGTTCTTGTCAACCCATGCACCCGCCCATTGATTTTGGCAAATGGTTTCGGATGTGTGGGGGGCACGTTCCCGGATCATGTTAGGGGATCGAAGAATGACATAAACATAAAGATTCTGAGGTCCGCGCGGGTTTCTCTGATCGGCGCCGGAGGCGCCTTTGGGGGGGGGTCCAGCGCGGATCCGAGAAACCCGCGCGGACCTCAGAGTTTTCATGTGTATGTCATTCTTCGATCCCCTAAATGTCTGCCCACTGGGCGCCTTCGCTGCTGGGACTTCGGGGGGCCCCTCTGAGACTTAGCCTCTCGGGACAGGCCGGAGGGCATCACGGGAGCACCGCGCAGGGGTATTCCCCCTACGTCTTTCAGGAGGCACTTGCGAGCATCCTTCGGGCGAGGCCAGATAGGGTACCCCCCTTTCGTCCGTGCAACGCCCTGGCACCCGTCAGACCTCCTTCGTGACGAAATCGCCATACCCAGAGTATTGCCCAAGTTCTGCGCGTGTGCCAGAAAGTATGGAGAGACCGAAACAGGGAACAGGAGACGATGCGCTGGAAAGTGTACCCATGAGCTAATTATGCTCATCGGCGCAGCTGCGATGCACCCAGGATTGTGCTCACGGAGGACGCCAGCACTAGTTATATGGATAGTTGCTGCGCTCGTAGATAGGCCTGTATCTAGTGGCCTTCGGTCCATACCGCCACCCCGCCTGGGTCATATATTGAAGGCGTCCTGGATGCCTCTCGGCCTCGTGGAGGCCTCTTGGGGGCCGCCTTTGAGCTCGGGCCTCTCTGGAGCCTACGGGGACGTCTCGAGGGCGTAATTGTTGGTGGTCTAGGGGGCATGTGGGGGGGGAAGAGTTCCAAGTGCAGTTCGGGCTCCCTCTCTTCGGCCCTCTTGGGGACCTCTGTGCAGTCTTGGGGCCATTTTGAGGCCATCTTGGGCCGTCTTGGGGTCCTCGTGGGCCGTCTCGGGGAGATTTCGGGGGCATATTGGTCCATCTTGGGCTCGGACCCGAAAAGACGAGAACACGAAAATGCATATAAATAACCAGAACAGAACTTGTTCACGCTTCGCGTATCCCCGCCAGTCCGCTCAGAAGCCCTGCCCATTGAGCTGACGGGAAAAGAGACGAAGAGACAAATATAATGATACGTAGCACCCCGCAGTTGCAGATAACAGTGAGGATTGCGGCGAGGACGTCGTCAGTCTGCGAGGTGTTCAATAAGCCCGCCGCAGGCGCCTAACTTTTACAAATGATTCAGTGAGCCCGCCGCAGGCGCCGATTTCTTCGTTAAAGCAATGTGTGTGGATCGCGGGGTGGGTCGCGGGTGGGTCCCGTATGGGTCGCGGGTGGGTCGCGTGGTGGGTCGCGGGGTGGGTCGCCGGTGGGTCGCGGGGTGGGTCGCGGGGTGGGTCGCAGGGTGGGTCGCGGGTGGGTCGCGGGATGGGTCGCGGGGTGGGTCGCGGGTGGGTCGCGGGTGCGTCATGGGGCGGGTCACGAGGTGGGTCGCGGGGTGGGTCGCGGGGTGGGGCTGTGGAGGGCCTCGTCGGGCCATTCATGGGGCCCGTGGTGGGGGGGAGGGGGGAGGGGAGGAGGAGGAGGACGAGGAGGAGGAGGAGGAGGAAGAGGAGGAGGAGGAGGAGAGGAGGGGGAGGGGAGGAGGAGGAGGAGGAGGAGGAGGAGGAGGAGGAGGATGCAAACCGCCTCTTGGGGCCCTCATGGGACACTCTTGGGGCGCTCTTGGGGAGGCCCTCTTGGGGCTCCCTTGGGGCTCCCCTGGGGCGCCCTGTGAGGCCTCCTGTGACCATCTTTCAGGGTGTCGATCGAAGAAGGGGTCCTAGATTTACATCCCCCCTCGTGGGGTCCTCAACATCGCCTCTCCTGGCCCTCTTGTGCCCCTCTTGGGGGGGGGGGCCCTTGGGGCCCTCTTGGGGCTCTCTTGGGCGGCCATCTTTGGGCAATCTTGAAGCCTCAACAGCGCATCGGAGGCGAAAAGGCAATGGCAGCATCAATCAGTGATGTTCCTTCGGTGTTTGAAGGAGTTGGGCCTCCTGGGGGGAGTCCTGAAAGGGGGTCCGAGGGCACTTGGGACAGTCGTGTGGCCCTCGGCGGGCCTCTTGGAGGTATGCCGGACGCTATTGAACCATCACTGGCTATCTTATGACGCCTCGGAAGCCATCTTGGAGCATTCGAGGCCCCCTTAGAGCCATCTAGGGCGAACCAGGATCCTCTGCCACCTCGCCCCCCCTCATGCATATATACATACATACATACATACATACATACATACATACATACATACATACATACATACATACATGCATGCATGCATGCATGCATACATGCATATATACATCCATACATGCATACATACATATATTTATACATGCATACATACATACATACATACATACATACATATATACATACATACATGCATACATACATACATACATACATACATGCCTACATACCTACATACCTACATACCTACATACCTCCCTACCTACCTACCTACCTACCTACCTACATACATACATACATACATACATATAGACCTACCTACCTACCTACCTACCTACCTACCTACCTACCTACCTACCTACATACATACATACATACATACATACATACATATACATACATATGCATGCATGCATGCATGCATGCATGCATGCATGCAACATACATACATACATACATACATACATACATACATACACATACATGCATATATACATACATGCATGCATGCATGCATACATACATACATACATACATACAAACATACATACATCCATACATACAACATACATACATGCATGCATACATACATACATACATACATACATACATACATACATACATACATACATACATACATACATACATACATACATACATACATACATACATACATACATACATACATACATACATACATACATACATATAACGCCGCACGGGGCCCTGGGGCCCCGGGGCCGCAGCCTCGACCACAAATGGGGGGACGTCGGGCCCAGCCCGCTCCCCGCCGGGCCCCAGGTCGGCCCCCGGAGCGCCCAGACGGCCGTCCAGGCGGCCCCAGGCCGCCCAGAGCCACCCTGAAGACAACCTCCAGCGGTCTCCGGCGGCTCAAGAGGCGTCTCGAACCGCCCCAGACGCCTCCAAGACGCTCGAAGACCCCTCGAAGAGATCCCACCAGACGGCCCCGGGAAGCAAAAATAGCCCCCTTCCCTCCGTAAAACGTTCATTTTTACCATATTCGATTTTTTGGCCTTCGTACCGTCCTTTACGACCTCAGACTCTCCCTAGACCGCCCCAAGACAGCCCACGAAGCCCACAAGAGACCCCCAAGACGGCCCCAGAGGGGCCCAGGACAGTCCAAGAGGCGCCCAGGACGGCCCAAACGCGTCCCCGAAGGGCCCCAAGAGGGGCCCAAGACGGGAAACCCAACTGAACCTTCCAGTCCCCCCGCTCCAGGAGGCCCCCAAGAGGCCCCTAAGAGACCCCCAAGAGGCCCCAAGAGGCCCCCAAGACGCCCGCGGCAGGCCCCAGAGGGCCTCCAGAGGCCCCCCAAGAGGCTTCCAAAAGGCCCCCCGAGGTTCCCAGGAAGCCCCCAGGAGACCCCCAAGAGGGCCCCAACGGGCTTCTGAGAGGCTTCCCCAGAAACTTCATGTACGTCTACATGCGGCCTCCGGTCCAAAAACCTGAGACCGTTCCTGGGCGGCCGCCGGGGCCGCCGGGCTCCAACGGCAAATTGAGGAAGCATGGAGAACCCCCCAGAAGCCCTTCAGATGCCCCCACGAAGACCCAAGAGGTTCCCAAGAGGCCCTCAGGAGGCACGGCTATGTCACGCGCCTGTGCTTGATAGCGCTGTCCAAGATCTTCTAGCGCGCCCCCGGCCTGGGCTAGAACCTGAGCGCACGCGAAGCGCGCGCGATGGTTCCAGTATATAGATATATATATATATATATATATAGAGATATGTATGTATGTATGTATGTATGTATGCATGTATGCATGTATGCATGTATGCATGTATGCATGTATGCATGTATGCATGTATGCATGTATGCATGTATGCATGTATGCATGTATGCATGTATGCATGTATGCATGTATGCATGTATGCATGTATGCATGTATGCATGTATGCATGCATGCATGCATGCATGCATGTATGCATGTATGCATGTATGCATGTATGCATGTATGCATGTATGCATGTATGCATGTATGCATGCATATGCAATGCATGTGTGCATGTATGCATGCATGTATGCATGTATGCATGTATGCATGCATGCATGCATGCATGTATGCATGTATGCATGTATGCATGTATGCATGTATGCATGTATGCATGTATGCATGTATGCATATATGCATGTATGCATGTGTGCATGTGTGCATGTATGCATGTATGCATGTATGCATGTATGCAT
>CAUYUJ010021904.1:263540-296040 GCA_963575745.1 Prorocentrum cordatum | reverse complement strand
TTGGGCCGTGCTGTGGCCCTCTTGGCCGTGTGGTGGGTGCCCGGGGGCCGTCTTGGCGCCGTTTTGGGCCGTCCAAGGGCATTACAAGGCCGTCTTGAGTCCCACGGGAGGCCTTCTTGGGCCGTCTTGGGGCCGCCTTGGATGCTTCTTGGGCCGTCGTGGAGTCTTCGTGGGTCGGCTTGGGCTGACGGCAGCCCGAAAAGGCGAGAATGCGAGAATCATCAAAAAAACGTAGGGCGAACACTGATTCGGGTTTCTTCTGGCCCTGTTGGAAGTTCTCGTGTGGCCCTCTTGGGCCTTCTTGGTATCATCTCGGGCCTTCTTGAATCAATGTTTGGCAGCCTTGGTCCATCGTGGGCCGTCTTCGAAGCATCTTGGGTGTCCTTGGTTGCGTGCACGGGCCGTCTTGGAAGCTCAGGGCGCATATCCATCACTTTAACGAGAGATCGTGGCTTGGGAGGCCCTGGAGCGCTTGGGCGCAGCGCCTGGGAATGTGGGACGTGCACGATTCTCGAACGGATGCGCGTGAAATGATGGGGGTAGGAGTTAGCAGCCATGCGGGAAGTGCGCAATCCCCAAGCGGGCGCGCATGGAATGAGGGTCCAGACATGAGTTGCCATGCGGGAAGTGCGCCGTCCTTGAGCGGGCACGCGTGGAAGGGGGGGTCAGGCATTAGCTGCCATTCGGGAGATGCACAATCCTCGAGCGGGCGCGCATGGAATGAGGGCTCAGGCAGTAACTGTCATGCTGGAAGTGCACCATCCTCGAGCGGGCACGCGTGGAATTGGGGGTTCAGGCATTAACTACCATGCTGAGGAAGTGGCCTCGGAAGGGAGGGGCGGTGCATGCGGCAGCGGCTAGAGGGGGAGGGGGGGAGCCTTACTAGAATTCAACAACTCTACCAGACAGACCTTGGCATTCTTCCACGCCTCAACGTGCCAGGCGGCACGGTGGCGGAAAACCCTCTGACTCCTCGCGGTCCTTCCCCTCGAGTCCCAGGGGTAGGGGGTAGGGGGATGGCCGTCTTTGGGCTCTCTGGCCTCAGGCGAGTCGCGCGACGCATCCCATAAGCGCATGGAGGCGCCCAGGAGTTCAGGACATCTGGGGCTTGGGCGCTTGAAGGGTGTTTACAATATGTTGCAATACTCATCGCAGAGAAGTCGACGGGACCTGACGACACTTCACTTCGTGCCTAGCGGCACGGTGGCGGATTTGGGCGCCATGCACAGTGACATGCGCAAAACGCGTTTTGCTTAGCATGTATCAGCTGCAGCCTATATTAACCCAACCGACGCAGCGCGTTCGGGACTGAGTCGTAGCAGCAACTACGCACTACGCAGTTTTTGTAATTGGGCCTGCCGTTGGGGCAATCGCTGGGATGCGGCGGAGGCCGAGCGTAATTTTGCGCGCACAGGCCCAACGAAAGGGTACCTGTCCAGATCCTGCCTCCTCACCCGGAGTGGACGCCCCGGGTTGCGCCCCTTCCTTGCCTTTCCCTGTCCTCTTGCAGTTATTTCCGCCTCACTATCCTCTCCTTTCCACCCTTCCATCGCCATCCTCGTCCTATTGGCCTCAATTGATCTCGAGCGCTGCAACAGGGGCGGACAGCTTGTGCCGGTGGATCAAGTAGGAACTGTTTCGTTGGGCTCCAGTTTAGGACAGCCTGCCAGGTGGTAGGGGCACCGTCGGGGCATTGCCAATCGCAGCGAGCCCGCCGCGTTGAACGAGATGATAAGACAGTCGAGCTGCAGTGGAACTTTGGGGGCACAGCTTGTCATGTTGAGGCACGTGGCATGAAAACGAGCTAGGGCCGATGGCCTGCCCTCCAGGGGGGGCAATGTAGGCCGTTTGAGGCATGTTGCAGCAAGCGCAGCCTGATTTCGTATGGTTGGCTCACATGTCAGGCCTGGAGCCGTAGAGCATCGAAGAACTTGTCATCGCTCGGACGTGTATATTTTTCTTCGGCGAGAACCATCGAGGAGCATGTTGGGTCACGTTGTGAAACACTTCACCCACGAAACCGAAAAATGCACGAGAAATGGACCTCCGAGCGATGGCGAGAGAGAGCACCCCTCAAGAAAGTGCTCTGACACCCGCTCGTTGATGGTGGCACGGCCCGCGGGATGTACCACTGCACGTGAAATCGAACGGCTAGCGAGAATGCATTGGCAGTTGTTTCTACCAGGACGCTTGATACACAGAGTGTGGCTTGCCTGGAGGAGGAGGAGGAGGAGGATAAGGAGGAGGAGGAGGAGGAGGAGGAGCACACACATCTGGCCAGATGTCTTCCCAGCGCTCGGCCCTTTCATGGCCAGGCACGCTGGCCCTCCCCGCGTGTGTGTCCAGCAAGTGGCCTCCGGATGCTCCGCATGTGAATCCAGAGACGTGTCCCTCCAGCTTCCCGGCAGACTCGTGAGGCGTTGTGTCCGCGTCTCCGCCGTTCTTTCACCTGGAGGGGGGCACCGGAAAGACCAGCGGGCGGTCCCCGTGGAGGCTGATGCTTCAGCGACTCTGGGCCCCGAGGCTGGCCGAGGCAGTCCTGATGGAACCACTTCAGGGGTCCCGGTGTTGGGTTTAACGGACTAGGTTTATTCCCAACCCTCCTTGGTTGGGTGTTCGTTTTGAATAGAGCAGTGTGGTCTCCACTTCCTCCTTTCCTCCTTCCCGCCTCCCGTCCCGCCTCCCTCTTGCCTCCTCCTGTCTTGCCTGCGGGGGGCTGCGATCTGTGAAACTGTCGCCACTTTCGAGGCCTGCTGGGGGGCCCAGCACAGTGACGCCACGGGCAGATTCAAATTAGACCTCGCCATCCCTGGGGGGCTGCGATCTGTGAAACTGTCGCCACTTTCGAGGCCTGCTGGGGGGCCCAGCACAGTGACGCCACGGGCAGACCCAAATTAGACCTCGCCATCCCTGGGGGGCTGCGATCTGTGAAACTGTCGCCACTTTCGAGGCCTGCTGGGGGGCCCAGCACAGTGACGCCACGGGCAGACCCAAATTAGACCTCGCCGTCCCTGGGGGGGCTGCGATCTGTGAAACTGTCGCCACTTTCGAGGCCTGCTGGGGGGCCAGCACAGTGACGCCACGAGCAGACCCAAATAGACCTCGCCATCCCTGGGGGGGCTGCGATCTGTGAAACTGTCGCCACTTTCGAGGCCTGCTGGGGGGCCCAGCACAGTGACGCCACGGGCAGACTTAAATTAGACCTCGCCATCCCTGGGGGGCTGCGATCTGTGAAACTGTCGCCACTTTCGAGGCCTGCTGGGGGGCCCAGCACAGTGACGCCACGGCAGACCCAAATTAGACCTCGCCGTCCTGGGGGGCTGCGATCTGTGAAACTGTCGCCACTTTCGAGGCCTGCTGGGGGGCCCAGCACAGTGACGCCACGGGCGCCACCTCGCCGTCCCTGGGGGGCTGCGATCTGTGAAACTGTCGCCCTTTCGCGGGCCTGCTGGGGGCCCAGCACAGTGACGCCACGGGCGGATTCAAATTAGTACCTCGCCATCCCTGGGGGGCTGCGATCTGTGAAACTGTCGCCACTTTCGAGGCCTGCTGGGGGGCCCAGCACAGTGACGGGCCACGCGCAGATTCAAATTAACCTCGCCATCCCTGGGGGGCTGCGATCTGTGAAACTGTCGCCACTTTCGAGGCTGCTGGGGGGCCCAGCGGAGTGACGCCCTACGGGGACTCAGATTAGACCTCGCCATCCCTGGGGGGCTGCGATCTGTGAAACTGTCGCCACTTTCGAGGCTGCTGGGGGGCCCAGCGGAGTGACGCCCTACGGGGACCCAGATTAGACCTCGCCATCCCTGGGGGGCTGCGATCTGTGAAACTGTCGCCACTTTCGAGGCCTGCTGGGGGGCCCAGCGGAGTGACGCCCTACGGGGATTCAGATTAGACCTCGCCATCCCTGGGGGGCTGCGATCTGTGAAACTGTCGCCACTTTCGCGGCTGCTGGGGGGCCCAGCGGAGTGACGCCCTACGGGGATTCAGATTAGACCTCGCCATCCCTGGGGGGCTGCGATCTGTGAAACTGTCGCCACTTTCGAGGCCTGCTGGGGGGCCCAGCACAGTGACGCCACGGGCGGACCAAATTAGACCTCGCCATCCCTGGGGGGCTGCGATCTGTGAAACTGTCGCCACTTTCGAGGCCTGCTGGGGGGCCCAGCACAGTGACGCCACGGGCGGACCCAAATTAGACCTCGCCATCCCTGGGGGGCTGCGATCTGTGAAACTGTCGCCACTTTCGAGGCCTGCTGGGGGGCCCAGCACAGTGACGCCACGGGCGGACCCAAATTAGACCTCGCCATCCCTGGGGGGCTGCGATCTGTGAAACTGTCGCCACTTGCGAGGCCTGCTGGGGGGCCCAGCACAGTGACGCCACGGGCGAACCCAAATTAGACCTCGCCATCCCTGGGGGGCTGCGATCTGTGAAACTGTCGCCACTTTCGAGGCCTGCTGGGGGGCCCAGCACAGTGGCGCCACGGGCAGACTTAAATTAGACCTCGCCATCCCTGGGGGGGGCTAAGATCTGTGAAACTGTCGCCACGTTCGAGGCCTGCTGGGGGGCCCAGCACAGTGACGCCACGCGCGGACTTAAATTAGACCTCGCCGTCCCTGGGGGGCTGCGATCTGTGAAACTGTCGCCACTTTCGAGGCCTGTTGGGGGGCCCAGCACAGTGACGCCACGGGCAGACCCAAATCAGACCACTCCATCCCTGGGGGGGCTGCGATCTGTGAAACTGTCGCCACTTTCGAGGCCTGCTGGGGGGCCCAGCACAGTGACGCCACGGGCAGACTCACATTAGACCTCGCCATCCCTGGGGGGCGGGGGGGGGGAGGGGGGCTGCGATCTGTGAAACTTTCGCGCCACTTTCGAGGCCTGCTGGGGGGGCCCAGCACAGTGACGCCACGGGCGGACCCAAATTAGACCTCGCCATCCCTGGGGGGCTGCGATCTGTGAAACTGTCGCCACTTTCGAGGCCTGCTGGGGGGCCCAGCACAGTGACGCCACGGGCGGACCCAAATTAGACCTCGCCATCCCTGGGGGGCTGCGATCTGTGAAACTGTCGCCACTTTCGAGGCCTGCTGGGGGGGCCCAGCACAGTGACGCCACGGGCGGACCCAAATTAGACCTCGCCATCCCTGGGGGGCTGCGATCTGTGAAACTGTCGCCACTTTCGAGGCCTGCTGGGGGGCCCAGCACAGTGACGCCACGGGCAGACTTAAATTAGACCTCGCCATCCCTGGGGGGCTGCGATCTGTGAAACTGTCGCCACTTTCGAGGCCTGCTGGGGGGCCCAGCACAGTGACGCCACGGGCAGACCAAATTAGACCTCGCCATCCCTGGGGGGCTGCGATCTGTGAAACTGTCGCCACTTTCGAGGCCTGCTGGGGGGCCCAGCACAGTGACGCCACGGGCAGACTTAAATTAGACCTCGCCATCCCTGGGGGGGCTGCGATCTGTGAAACTGTCGCCACTTTCGAGGCCTGCTGGGGGGCCCAGCACAAAGACGCCACGAACGAACGAACGAACAAGCCGCACCTAGACGGCGCATTGGCACAGCAGAACTACGAACTCACACATGCGGGAAAAACTAGCGAAAAAGTATGCGGCATGCAGGGCGAGAGGTGTGCAATCACCAGAAGACGTTGTACCCTCAAGGCATGCAGGGCGAGAGGTGTGCAATCACCAGAAGGCATGCAGGGCGAGAGGGGCAGACTCAAATTAGACCTCGCCATCCCTGGGGGGGGGCTGCGATCTGTGAAACTGTCGCCACTTTCGAGGCCTGCTGGGGGGCCCAGCACAGTGACGCCACGCGCGGACCTCAATTAGACCCCGCCATCCCTGGGGGGCTGCGATCTGTGAAACTGTCGAGGCCTGCTGGGGGGCCCAGCACAGTGACGCCACGGGCAGACCCAAATTAGACCTCTCCATCCCTGGGGGGCTGCGATCTGTGAAACCGTCGCCACTTTCGAGGCCCGCTGGGGGGGCCCAGCACAGTGACGCCACGGGCAGACCCAAATTAGACCTCACCATCCTTGGGGGGCTGCGATCTGTGAAACTGTAGCAACATTCGAGGCCTGCTGGGGGGCCCAGCACAGTGACGCCACGCGCGGACCCAAATTAGACCTCGCCGGTGTTGTCGTCTTCGTCGTCGTCATTTCCCAACCCTCCTTGGTTGGGTATTCGTTTTGAATAGAGCAGTGTGGTCTCCTTTCCTTCCCGTCCCGTCCCGCCTCCCTCTTGCCTCCTCCTGTCTTGCCTGCGGGGGGGCTGCGATCTGTGAAACTGTCGCCACTTTCGAGGCCTGCTGGGGGGCCCAGCACAGTGACGCCACGGGCGGACTCAAATTAGACCTCGCCATCCCTGGGGGGCTGCGATCTGTGAAACTGTCGCCACTTTCGAGGCTTGCTGGGGGGCCCAGCACAGTGACGCCACGGGCGGACCCAAATTAGACCTCGCCATCCCTGGGGGGCTGCGATCTGTGAAACTGTCGCCACTTTCGAGGCCTGCTGGGGGGCCCAGCACAGTGACGCCACGGGTAGACTCAAATTACACCTCGCCATCCCTGGGGGGCTGCGATCTGTGAAACTGTCGCCACTTTCGAGGCCTGCTGGGGGGCCCAGCACAGTGACGCCACGGGCAAACTCAAATTAGACCTCGCCATCCCTGGGGGGCTGCGATCTGTGAAACTGTCGCCACTTTCGAGGCCTGCTGGGGGGCCCAGCACAGTGACGCCACGGGCGGACCAAATTAGACCTCGCCATCCCTGGGGGGCTGCGATCTGTGAAACTGTCGCCACTTTCGAGGCCTGCTGGGGGGCCCAGCACAGTGACGCCACGGGTAGACTCAAATTAGACCTCGCCATCCCTGGGAGGGGGCTACGATCTGTGAAACCGTCGCCACTTTCAAGGCCTGTTTGGGGGCCCAGCACAGTGACGCCACGGGCAGATTCAAATTAGACCTCGCCATCCCTGGGGGGCTGCGATCTGTGAAACTGTCGCCACGTTCGAGGCCTGTTAGGGGGCCCAGAAAAGTGACGCCACGCGCGGACCCAAATTAGACTTCGCCGTCCCTGGGGGGCTGCGATCTGTGAAACTGTCGCCACTTTCGAGGCCTGCTGGGGGGCCCAGCACAGTGACGCCACGCGCGGACCTCAATTAGACCCCGCCATCCCTGGGGGGCTGCGATCTGTGAAACTGTCGCCACTTTCGATGCCTGCTGGGGGGCCCAGCACAGTGACGCCACGCGCGGGCCCAAATTAGACTTCGCCGTCCCTGGGGGGCTGCGATCTGTGAAACTCCACGTTCGAGGCATGATGAGGGGCCCAGCACAGTGACGCCACGGGCGGACCTCAATTAGACCTCGCCATCCCTGGGGGGCTGCGATCTGCGAAACTGTCGCCACTTTCGAGGCTTGCTGTGGGGTCCAGCACAGTGACGCCACGCGCGGGCCCAAATTAGACTTCGCCGTCCCTGGGGGGCTGCGATCTGTGAAACTGTCGCCGCTTTCGAGGGCTGCTGGTGGGTCCTGCGGAGTGATGCACCGCGCGGACCTGAGCGGGACTTCGCCGTCCTTGGGGGGGGGGCTGCGGTACGCGACATGTCGCCATTTTCGAGGCCTGCTGGTGTGTCCTGCGGAATGAGGCACCGCGCGGGCCTGAGCGGGACCTCGCCATCCTTGGGGGGCTGCGATCTGCGAAACGGTCGCCACTTTCGAGGCCTGCTGGTGGGTCCTGCGGGGTGAGGCATCGCGCGGACCTGAGCGAGACTTCGCTGTTCTTGGGGGGGCTGCGATCTGCGAAACGGTCGCCGCTTTCGATGGCTGCTGGTGGGTCCTGCGGGGTGGGGCACCGCGCGGACTTGAGCGGGACTCGCCAGCCTTGGTGGGTTGCGATCTGCGAAAATGTCCACATTTTCGAGGGCTGCTGGTGGGTCCTGCGGGGTGAGGCACCGCGCTGACCTGAGCGGGACCTCGCCGCCCATGGGGGGCTGCCATCTGCGAAGCTGCCGCCACTTTCGAGGGCTGCTGGTGGGTCCTGCGGGGTGAGGCACCGCGCGGACCTGAGCGGGACCTCGCCGTCCCTGGGGGGCTGCGATTTGCGAGATGTCGCCACTTTCGAGGGCTGCTGGTGGGTCCTGCGGAGTGAGGCACCGCGCGGACCTGAGCGGGACCTCGCCGTCCTTGGGGGCTGCGATCTGCAGAATTGTCGCCACTTTCGAGGGCTGCTGGTGGGTCCTGCGGAGCGAGGCACCGCGCGGACTTGAGCGGGACTCGCCAGCCCTGGGGGGCAGCGATCTGCGAAATTGTCGCCACTTTCCAGGGCTGCTGGTGGTTCCTGCGGAATGAGGCACCGCGCGGGCCTGAGCGGGACCTCGCCGTCCCTGGGGGGCTGCGGTCTGCGAAACCGTCGCCACTTTCGAGGGCTGCTGGTGGGTCCTGCTGAGTGAGGCACCGCGCGGGCCTGAGCGGGACCTCGCCGCCCATGGGGGGCTGCCATCTGCGAAGCTGCCGCCACTTTCGAGGGCTGCTGGTGGTCCTGCTGAGTGAGGCACCGCGCGAGCCTGAGCGGGACCTCGCCGTCCTTGGGGGGCTGCGATCTACGAAACCGTCGCCGCTTTCGAGGGCTGCTGGTGGGTCCTGCGGAGTGAGGCACCGCGCGGACCTGAGCGGGACCTCGCCATCCTTGGGGGGGGGGCTGCGATACGCGACATGTCGCCATTTTCGAGGCCTGCTGGTGGGTCCTGCGGAATGGGGCACCGCGCGGGCCTGAGCGGGACCTCGCCGTCCATGGGGGGCTGCGATCTGCGAAATTGTCGCCACTTTCGAGGGCTGCTGGTGGGTCCTGCGGAGTGAGGCACCGCGCGGATCTGAGCGGGACATCGCAATCCTTGGGGGGCTGCGAGCCTCACGAATGTCGCTTGCAGAAGTATATGCGCCCATGTCACGTCATCACCTCCGTATAACGTCTCCCAAGCTACTCATGCCCCGTGTTGCGCAGGGGTTGGGTACGTCGCCAGTGTAATTTACAATTTGCGTTCTGCATGGGGGTGCCGCCGAGCGGAGCTGTTGGCAATTGCGGACGCCAGGTCTGGCAAGAATGTAGCTGGCAGACGCGCATTTGCATCGGATCAGTTCTCACACTGGCGGCTCGTTGATTGGCACGCACTTGGCACAGTGTGGTACTAGGCCACTCTCAAGTGTGCAGGCAATGGGTGCAAATTAGTTCCACCTGGCAGGGCTTCGGTCCACCAGCAGTTTTTCGACCGCGGCGTAGAACGAGGCCAACCCATCGCCAGGACATTGGTCCGGGCGACTTTGGAATGCGGCTGAGCGGGACGAGGGGCCGAGGAGGACGAGGAGAAGGACCAGGAAGCATATGCTGCCATCCGGGCACGATGATACAGTGCAGGCCCATGCCAAGAAGCACCCTGCTTGCCTCCAGGGTGCCTTGGGTTTCATGGGCTTCGATGGTTTTGCGTTGGAAAGCGTGACGTTCCCACACCAAAAATCAATGGACGTCCTGGGGTCTCAGGGTTAGGCTTCTTGTGGAAGGTTTCTTGTGGTCGAGCTCCTACTGTACAAGAGCTGCACACCTGCCGAATAGCCTCTGGCCTGCTCCGCCACTGTTCCCTGCGGGTCTCTCGTGCGCGCCTCTTTGTGGGGGCCTCTGGGGGGTCCTCGGGGAGGACTCCGGGGCTGGCCTCTGCGCCTTGAGTGGGGCACCCGGCTCTGCGCACCACCCTTTGAGGTCGAGATTGCTGAAGCACGCAAATGTTTTCCAGTGAGTTTGGCTTCTGGGAGGCTTTCGCGGCGCCTCCCAGAAGGGCCCGAGGGTTTTCCGTAAACCGAGGGCCCAGAGCTTGCAAAAGTTTGCAGCCCTCATACCGTTCGCAACTACATGAGCCCTGGGGCGCCCCCCTGCAGCACTCAGGGCGTGATGGTGGCGATGAGGAGCTCATGCTGCACCCCCCCTTCCGAGGGGGTGCAAACATGAATCGGGGCGCGTGGCTTGGTGGCGGGTCCCGTTTCTGTGCAGAAGAGGCGCGCCCCGTCGCCAGAACGGGCGGCACTGGCCCTCGGGCGTCACCTTCCCAGGAGTGGATCTCGAGATGTTGAACGCAAGCATCAAGCTCTCGCGCCGAAGACCGCTGAAGACGGCCCGGGGCCGTCGGGCAACAAGGGGTCCATGGTTTGGCGGCGAGCCCAGGGGGGAAGTGAAAGGGGGCTGGCCTTCTCGGAAAGCGGCGGGCCTCCTCAGAAGCCCTTGCACCTTCCGAGAAGCCGCCTGTGGCTTCGGAGAACGCGCGCAAGGCTCCTCAGAGCGCGCGAGGGCTTCTAATGCACCCGCCATCCCTGCGGGCTCCCCAGGCAGAGGCACCGACGGCGGGGCTCTCTCGAAGGCGCCGAGCGCACCGCACCGGTACGAGAGACAGGAGGGGGGGGTCGGGGCTCAAGAGACGGGGGCCAGTCCGATTGGGGGCATCGGAGGGGAACAAGGAGGAGGAGGAGGAGGAGGAGGAGGAGGAGGAGGAGGAGGAGGAGGGACGAGGGGCTCAGGGGTACACTGACCCGGGCTTCGGTGCAGGATCCTGCAGGACCCTGCACGATCCTGCAAGCGCCCTCGCCCCGCCCGCCTGCGCGCGCCGCCAACGGCTACTGCCCCCACCTCTTCACTGCCTGCGAACAAGCCACGAACGACGACGACGACGACGACGACGACGACGACGGGAGGGAGGGTTCGGGCCGTTCTCGGCCTCCCAGGGGCCTTCGCCGGCCCTGGGGCGGTCAAGAAGCGACGCGGGATGAGAGCCGGTCTCGGGCGCAGGGTCTGGACCTCTGGGGATCCACGGTGTGGGAAGATCAGGGCGTCGGAGATCTGGGTGCTTTTCCCCCCCTCCAGGGTCCACGTCGATCCGACCGATCCGCTTCGATACAGTCAACCCCCATGGTAAGGATGGGCAACCTTCCCAGGGGTACCCTTGCATCCTTGCCTCCTCGGTCCATCCTTCGCCACTTCCGTTGGCCGCGCCCCGCTCGGAAAGCTTCGAGCTGGGCGTCCAAGGCCCTTGCATCCTTATCGCGCATCCTTATGATACGGGTTGACTGTAGCGCTTGTCACGTGAGTCCGCGCACGCATCCCACGTTTGGAGGCCGCGGCCTCCACGCCACGCCCTGATCAGTGGGCACGGGCGGGCTTCGCCGACTCCGCCGTCGGTTCTGCTGAGGTGTGCCTCCTCGCGTGCGCGTCACGCGCTGCGTGCCACCGAAGTGCATCGTTCTTGCCTCGTTCGTCCCACCCGTGCCCCTCACGCATTCCGCGTTCGCCACGTATCTAGCTCGATCGAGGTGAGCCCATGGCACGGTTTCTGGGAGCCCTGAACCCCCCAGAATGGCATCTCTTTGGGAAGATGGTCCCTATTCAGATTTGCTTGAGGGTGTTTCTGTAATCTGCTTGAGCGTTTGATCAACCTGTGAGTTTCAGGCCTGCGCCGCCTGGCTTGCACTTGGTGCTGTTTCTTGTGCTACTTCTCTTCTGAGGCCGACATTCCTCGGGTTCCTTGGGCACCGCCTCTCGAGGCGTTGGGCGCCGCCGCGCGCCGCCACGACCGCTCAGCGCGACCGCGCGTCGCAACAGCAAGGGTTCCTTTTGTGCCCCTGGTTCATTGGTCTTGCTTCGTCCCTGTCTTTGAAGATTCATTCCCCGGGCTGCCACGCAACGCCAGGCAGCGCCAAGCGATGCCAAGCGACGCCAAGCAAGTCCAAGCATTGCCAACGAATGTCAAGCGTTGCCAAGCAAGGCCAAGCAATGCCACTCAGTGCGAAGTTGTAACACTGTCAAGCAATGTAAAACAAGGAAAAACAATGGGAAGCAGCGCGTTGCAACGCGGAGCCGTGCCCAACAAAACCATGCAACGCCCAGCAATGCAAGGCAATGCCAAGCAATGCCAAGCAACGCCAGCCACTGCCAAACAATGCCAAGCAAAGGAATGCAATGCCTTCCTTGCTGAGTTACTTTCGTTTGACACGCTCCCCTACCCGGGGTCGCGCCGCCTTCAGTTTTACTTCCGCCGGCTTTCCGCCGGTTTCTGCCAGCGGAGCAGCCCCAGTTTCATTTCCGCGGGTTTCCGCCATTTCCCGCCGAGGAAAAGGTGTCAAGTTTGTCGATGGCGAGGCCCTCTCCGGAACGCCCCGCACATGTTTACACGCCGATCGTGGCATTCCCACGCCGAGAGTGCTTTCACGTCGTTCAACGGCCGATGCTGGAGTACGACGACACTTCGAAGCCACGGCACATTCTCCCGACACCAGTTGCGCCAACGCTTCCGTGGCGGAGGAGGAGGAGGAGGAGAAGGAGGATGAGGAGGAGGATCAGCACCACCGTCAGGAAAAAGGCAGCGGCCGGAGGAGGAGGAGGACGACGAGGAGAAGGAGGAGGCGCAGGAGGCGCAAGGAGGAGAAGGAGCAGCAGCAGGAGGAGCAGCGAGGACAGGCGGAGTGGGCGAAGGGGGGGTACCCGGGAGACGGGGCATGAACAGGAGGGAAAACAGGGGAAGGAAATTGTTCGACATTTCGTTGGCGGCAATCCCAGGGGGGAAGTGAGAAGGAAAAGGCCTTTTCAGAAAGCGACGGGGCTTCCAAGAAGCCTTCGCGGCTTCTGAAAGGTTTGTTGCGTTTGAGGGGAAGGTTGAGAAAACATTTCAGAAGGCCGGGGGAGTTCCGAACCTTCTGACAAGGTTTTGTCCTTCTCACTTTCCCCCTTCGATCGCCGCCGAACATTAGCGAACACTCATGCCATTTTCATATGTCAACGCCCTTCCCCACATGATCAATGTTGGCGGTGGGCTGATTAAGTTGCATGTCGACCGCAGTCTTCCCTGCGCGTGCCAGCTTTGCATTTGGTGGAGAAAGGGAGTGTCCACGAATTGTTTCCCCCTGCCGTTGCTCGGTCAGCCTCGAGAGCAACAGCGTCGACGGAACAGCCCCAGCCCTACAGTCGAGCATCTGATTAAGAAACCTCCTCCCGAAAAGCTGGGTCAGCGTTTCTTGACCAACTTGCCGGAACACTGGCCCAGTTTCTTCAGCACGCTTGCCCCTCTAGCGTGCACAACAGAAAGTGGCCCGGGCTTGTTCTGAGAATCGCCCAGGACGCTTGCCCAGAGGTCTTGACTCATGGCTCCCTTGATCCTGCTGTTGATTGTACCTCTGATGACCCCCAGTCCAGGGAGTCCTCGTGGGGGCAAGGCCTGGGGGAGGCGGGGAAGAGGGTCGAGCCTTTGGCGCCCGTGCGCCCCAAGGGCGCCCGAGCGCGCGGGCACAGCGGGCCTCCGGAGGACGCCGCGCGCGGGCGCTCTGCCCCATAGGCGGAGCGCCTCCTCGCGGCCGCCTCTCGGCCCTCGGGCGGGCCCGGGCCGGGCGCCGCGCGGCCTGCGGCCGCCGCGCGCGCCCGGCGCGCCGCTGCTCTGGAGGAGGAGGAGGAGGAGGAGGAGGAGGCGGAGGAGGAGGAGGCCGAAGTGGACGCGGAGAGAGCGGGCACATCCGGAGGGGACTCTCCGGGAGGCCTCGCGCGGCGCGCAGCAGTTGTGTTGCCCAGCCCGCACGCCGCCAGCTCCGTGAGGTATGGGTCGACGCTCGCGCGGCGATGCTCCGGTGTCAGTCCGACGTAAGTCCGACGCCATTCCGACGTGAACCCGACGTAAGTCCGACACGGATCCGACGCAGATCGGGTCTCAAGTTGCCGCGCGAGGCCTCCAGGGTTTTCTTCGTAAGGCACAGAGACTGCAGTCGAGATTGATTCGCAGGTCGGCCCTGCCAAATCGAGGGTGCCATCGTGCCCCGTGTTTCGCGACCCGTGCCTCCTACATTCCGACGGCAGGGTGGCCCTCGGGGAGGTCGTGTGTCCTCTTGCGTGTCCTCTCCATCAGACCCCGACTGTGACGGCAGCTCTGGCAATTTCGAGACAGGGCGGGCAGTTCCTGTCGGTGTCGCCGCGGGCGTTGCCCTGTTGAGACGGCAACGCGGCTGCCCCACGGCCGCCGCTGTCGGTTTGGAGCAGCACCCGCTGCCGGGAGCCTTGCCCCTGCTCTCCGCGCCCACTTCGGGCGTCCGGAGCCGACCGCGGCGGAGGGGAGCGGCTCCTCAGGGGCAGCGCCAGGGGCGGACGGGCTCAGGGGGGGCCCACTCCTCGCGGACACAGGCAGGACCTCCGAGTGAGGGCGCACGGGTGTCCTGAGGGTGCCCTCGGGGTCCTTGCCTCTGCCGCCCGCCCTTCGCGGTTTCCACTGGCCAGCCCGTCCGGGTGTTGGCAGTCCGCCGCCCAGCGAGTGCCCATGTCGGCGTCCGAGGCCCTCGTGTCCTCCTCACCCCTCCTTGCTCTACAGAGGTCCACCTGTGGAGGCCCGAGAGCTCCTCCGCGCCCACGGCCGTGCGGATGGGCTGTCGGGAGCCCATGGCCGAGTCTGGGGCTCGGTGCTGCCCCCCCCCCCCCCTGAGCCAGTCCTCCCCCCCCCAGCAGTTCCCCTCGAGAGTGGCTCGAGGACGGCCCGTGGCGACGCCTGGGGCGGCCCACGGGCGCTGCACTTTGCATTTATTCGAGCATGCGCTGTTTTATCGAACGGCGGAGAAGTCTGCATGGAAGCATAAGATCTCGGAGGCCCGCGAGAATTTGTCGGGTCGGCGCTGGACCCCGCCCTTGGCGGCGCTTCTCCCAGCGTCGACCCAAGAATTCGCGCGGACCTCCGACAGTCTATCTTCATGTAGTGTTCTAGTTGTTCTGCTCAAGAGGCTTACGCCATGCCGCCGAATCCCCGAATCCCCAGAAGAGGAGATGTGCGGCTTCCGATGTTCCCCGTCGTGTTATTTGCGTGCAGTTGTTGCTGATTCGTTCTGCTCTTCCTCCGCGTCTGTTACGGGGTTTCTCGGGGGCCTCTTGGAGGCTAGGGGGCGGCAGGTAGGAGATTGGACGGGCCCAACAAATATGTTGCACCAGTTGCTATTCCGTGGGCTGTCACCAGTATCATTGCCACCACTACGATTATCATTGCCACCGTGGAGTCCCAACAGCACCGCCTCCCCCTCATGTGTTCCTCTGACGTGTGCATGTGCGGTGCGTTTTCGCATGCCCGCATCTCTGCTCGCCTGGGGCTTCCGGGCACACCTTGGAGTTTCAAAGCCCGCCTACAGGCAAGCCCCGACGACCTCCACAGCATCCCAGAGAGTTTCAACATGGCGCGAGATGTTGGGGGGCCCGTGGGCCAGGAGCACTTGTGTAAATCCCCGAACCTTGGGCCTCTTTGGCCTCTCGGGGGGGTGGGCGGTGACGGTGAGACGCAGCGCATGAGTCAGTTCGGTTCACTCTCTGACTTTGCATTCGAGGGTTGGCCAGATGTGGCGAGAAAAAGGTGGGGGTCATACATCCCCTGGCCGAAAAAACATTTTCTTCTTGGAGTACAAACGTGCAGAAACCAACGGAGCCAATGGTGTTTCTCTGGGTGTGCAAAAAGTCTCGTGGATCGTATTCTTGCGCTCGGCGGATCCAATTACCAGTGCGAGGAAACCAGTGGATGTTTTTAATCTTCTTGGAATAAATCGTTTAAACTAGGCAAAACACTGGACCCAGGGAAAATGGGATCCACGAGGCATTGCACGTGACACAAAACGTTTTGATTATTCGGGAATGGGGTTCCCCCTGTCATCATCATCATCATCATCATCATCATCATCATCATCATCATCATCATCATCATCATCAGCATCAGCATCAGCATCAGCATCAGCATCAGCATCATCATCATCATCATCATCATCATGATCAGCATCATCATCATCACCACCAGTATCATCATCATCATCATCATCATCATCATCACAATCATCATCATCATCATCATCATCATCATCATCATCATCATCATCATCATCCGCATCATCAGCAGCATCATCATCATGATATTCATCAGCAGCAGCAGCAGCAGTATAATCATCATCATCGTCGTCGTCAGCAGCAGCAGCATCAGCATCAGCATCGTCATCATCATCCTCATCCTCATAATCCTCTTCCTCCTCCTCCTCATCCTACACCTCATCATCATCATCAGCATCATCATCATCATCAGCAGCAGCAGCATCATCATCATCATTACCACCACCACCAGCAGCAGCATGATCATCGCCACCATCATCACCACCAGCTCGAGCGTCTCTGCGGCCCCCCGTCCACTTCCACAACACCCTCAGAACGATGGAAGTAGTGGAAGGCGGCTCGATTATCTTCGCGGGCCCCACACACTCCTACAACTCCCCCCCCCCGTGACATGGGTGGCTCGAGCAACGCAGCGGGCACAGATCCACTCGCGCCCACCACAACAATGACATGCTCGACCGTCGCCGCGGGCACCCGCGTGGCCTGTCAAGCTCAAGAGGAAAATCTTGGGGCCCGCGGAGGTGTGATTTCGAATTTCGTCTTCCCCACAAGTTTCTTGCCGGTATGTCGCCTGTTTCTGGCATCGACCGCCCGGCGCTGGTCTTCGGGGGCGAAGGCGGTCAGGTGACTCGGTAGCGCGACAGCGCTGCTGGGATGGTCGACCCTAGCCCCTCTCATCCGGCGCATCCCTTCGGTGATTTGTCGAGGGGTGATATGCCACCGCCGCACAGGTGGGAGAGGCGTGCCAGTTCTTCCAGTGCGAGTTCGAACATCGCTTCCCTCACCAACTTTATGCCGTTTGTCGCCTGTTTCTGGCATCTGCCGCCCGGCTCAGGCTTGAGAGGGCGAAGGCGGTCGGGTGACGGAGTGGCGCGACAGCGTTGCTGTGGTGGTCGACCCTAGCCCTTCTTATCCGGCGCGTCCCATCGGTGAGTTGTCGAGGGATGACTTGCCATCGCCCCCCCTACGCACAGGTTCGTGAGCGGTGTCAATTCCTTCGTTGTGGGTTTTTGACCATCGTTTCCCCCGCCAAGTTTTTGCCGTTTGTCGCCTGTTTCTGGCATCGGCCGTCCAGCTCGGGCTTTCCTGGGCGAAAGCGGTCGGGTGACAGGTCAGCGCGACAAGCCTTTCCTATCCGGCGCGTCCTCTCGGTGAGCTGTCCAGGGATGACCTGCCACCGCCGCCCCTGCGCACAGGTAGGAGAGGGATATCAATGTTTCCATTCCCAGGCCGAAAGTGTTTTCCTCGTGGAGCGAAAACGTGTAAAAACCATCGGATCCAATTGGATATTTTTCGGTTGGTCGAAAGTCTCGTAGATCCGATTTCTGCGATGGGCGGATGCAATCGTCAATGCCGGAAGAGCCACTGGATCCATTCATTTGCCTGGACAGAATTGACGATGAGAATTATCATCCCAGACCCACGGGAAATGGGATCCACGGGGTACTGCACGTGACACAGAACACTATGATTATACGCGGATGGGTTTCCACGTCATCATCGCAGTCATCATCCACATAATATCATCGTCATCATCATCTTCGTCACCATCACCACCGCCAGCTCGAGCGTCACTGCGGCCTCTCACCCATTCCCAAAACACTCTCTTTAACAATGGAAGACATGTGAGAGCCGATTGTGATTGCGGGCCCCACCCACTGCCATTACTCCCCCCCCGTAACATTGGGTAGCTCGAGCGTCACCGCGGGCGCAGATCCACTCACGTCCACCATAACAGTGATGAGCTCGACCTTCGCCGCCGGCACCCGCGTGGCCTCTTTGAACTCAAGAGGAAAGTCTCCCGGCTCGCGGAAGTACATTCGCGTTGTCCATGCGGATCCCGAAAATCGTTTCTTTCGGGGGTGGACAGAACCCCCAACAGTGACACGTCGATTAGTGAATTGTCCGTTTTCGGTTCTCGAGAGGGCGCCGTGGCCGTTATTTTCCAGGCTTGCACCCGCCAGGTTTGGGCCTCTGGTCGTTTTCACTAAACCACGTTTTACTAAAGGGGGTTCTGTCCATCCCCGATTCTTGGTGCCCTCGTAGGGCTATCTTGGGGACCTCTGAGGCCATTTTGAGGCTCTTCTGGGACCCTCTTGGAGGACACCTGCGGAGGGGAAGGTGGGACGAGACAGCCAGGTATCT
Organism: Prorocentrum cordatum; assembly: GCA_963575745.1. Lineage (NCBI taxonomy): Eukaryota > Dinophyceae > Prorocentrales > Prorocentraceae > Prorocentrum > Prorocentrum cordatum. The sequence continues at coordinate 277,972 of CAUYUJ010021904.1, read as the reverse complement.
CACACGCCAGCTCATCCCCGGGTGGCAGATTTCAGCGAGCAGCGAGACGGCACTGTGGTGTTGTGTAGGGAGCACCACAGTGTGGGACTGCCGGCGACGCGGGTAGCGTCGGATGTCCGCTTGATTGCTCCTGTGAATGGCGGGATGCGATTGCACGCAGGTTTGTCTGTGCAGGCACTTTGGACGCATTGCTGCGTGTCTCCGCGCACCCCTTTTTTCGGGGGGGGGGCAACAATCGTGGATATGGCGATCCTTCTCCCTCCTCCTCCTCCTCATATTCCTCCTCCTCCCATCGTCATTGATACTCCCTGCTCCTTCCTCCCCCCCCCACGCCCTGGACGCGCGGGTACTGCCAGCTGATGGGTTTGGGCGTTGGGCTGTCATGTGTTGTCAGAGAAGGCCTGTGAAGATACGTGCGGTGGAAAGCTTAGTAACACACATCGAAGATCAGGCGGACCTCCTCCCCCTCGACCAGCAAGCCGACGAAAGGCGACATTCGAATTAATGTCGAAATGACGGTGGGTCATGCCCCACCTGCTCTAGTGAATAGATTCCTCCTCCTCCTTCTCCACCTCCTCCTCTTCCTGTGCTGACAATCCTGCTTCCGCCCTTTCTTCTCAGAATTGTTCCTCACTCTCCTTAACCCTCAACCTCCTTCTCAGCTTCTGACATTCCTGTTTCTGCCTCCTCCATGTCTTCCTCTGCCTCTGACACTCCTGGCTCCTCCTCCTCCTCCCCCTCATCCTCATCCTCGTCCTCATCCTTCGCCTCCTCTCTTTCGCTCCTCCCTTTCACTCCTCAGTCTTCTCCCCGTCCCCCTCTGGCAGCTGGGCTGGCCGCCGCCCGGAACGGGGGCGGCGTCGGGCGCCGCGCCGCTGCCTCTGCCTGTGGCCTCCCCCCTCGGAGGTGCGGCTGCGGACTCTGCCGCTGCCGCTGCCGCTCCTCCGCCGCCCTGCCGGCGCCCTCCTCCGCCCTGCCGCCCCCCCTGCCGGCCGCCGCCGTGGCCTCGCAGTGTGCCCACGCCGCCGCTGCAGCAGCTCTCCGTTGCCGCCAGTGCCGTGCGGTGCGTTGGCCTGCTGCTGCTGCTGCTGCTGCTGCTGCTGCTGCTGCAGCTGCTGCAGCTCCTCGGGTCCAGCCGCAGAGTTGGGGGGCCACATGCGAGCCCTACCCCTACCCCCCACGATTTCTGTGGGGGAGGGTGGGGTTCACTTCGTTCGGGAGCTCACGAGCGAAGTGAACCCCATCCTCCCCCTCAAAAAACGTGGGGGGTAGGGGTAGGGTTCGCATGTGGCCCCCTAAGAGTGAGGATGAGCGACTCTCCAAGACGACACTGGCGTCCGAGCCCCTTCGGCCCATGCTCAGCGACTTTCGCTGGCCAGCCCCATGCGAAAAACGTCAACACGGCCCTGCAAGGCCCTGGCATCCTATCCGCGCATCCTCGTCGTACGGGTTGACTGAACGGGTGGCACGCGAGCCGCCAACGGATGAGAAGCTCCCCCATTTTGGTGGGATCAACCGTGTTCTGGGCTGGCGGTCGCCCAACCCACCACGCGCCGAGGGCAGCGGGCCTCGGAGCGACACGACAGACTGCCACGCCAGCGCTCGGTCGGTCGCTTTCCTGCCCGATCCTGATGCTATGGGTCGACTGCACGCGTAGCCGCACAGCCTCCGCCGTGTGCGCCGGCGGCTGGCCTCGGGCGCGGCCCCGGGGCGGCGCAGGGCGCCGCGCTGCTGCCCTGGCTGTCGTTTCTCGCGCCCCGATGGCGCGCCCGAGCCTGGCCGACAGCAGGAAATCCCGCGCCCTCGGGGCGGCCGACGGCGCACCGACGCCAGGAAGGCCCCCCGGCGCTGGAGTCCCTCGACCTCTGCTGCCTTGCGCAAGGGCCGCACTGGCCTGATGGGCCCATCTTCCACCACCACTACCGTACGCAGGAGATGGAGGAGGACGAGGAGGAGGAGGAGGAGGACCTCCTCATCCTCCCTTCTCCCCTGTCCTACATATGGTAGTGCTGGTGGAAAATTTGCCCATCATGGCCACCCGGTCCCGCCATGGGCACCACAGCGGGCAGGGCCAGAAGTCATGCTCGGCATTCGGAAGCGCGCTCGTGTCGCACCGCGAAGGGGGCCGCTCTGGCTGCCCTTTGGCCCTCGCCAGTCGTAGGTCTGACCAGCAATCTCATGTCAAGATGCAGGCGTAATCAGCACTGCCCTTCTCGTCAATCAAGTCATGCGCAGCCTTCTTCGCAGCATGGCAGTACGTCGCGTCAGCTTGCAGTGCCGGTCTGCTGTCGTTTCTGTTGGTCTTGCGGAAGGCATCCCACAGCTCGCGCCGCCACGCCTCACGGAGGAGGTGCTCGCGCTGTCCGATGTCCACCGTCAAGCCGAACTCTCGGCCAAATTTGGATTCAGCGCTCTTGGAAACCAATTTGTCGTCCTCGTTCTGCACCGCACACCACTGCAGTGTCTCCGTGTTGCGCAGGCACGCGCTCGTCACCCCGCACACCGCAGGTTGAGGCGTCGCATGGCCAGAAACATCTGCGAAAGGCGCTGCTCGCCGACAATTTCTTTGCACGCCCACCATTATCCAGGCTCGTTGCGCCCTCATCAACAAGGGGGCTGGAACGGTGCCCACAAAGTACCAGATCCGAGAGATGCGCAACGCGGAGCCCCAATCAGAGGCTTTGACCGCATTCCTGACAATCTGAAGCCCTTGTGACGTAGCTGGGGAGCACGTGCACTACATGAAGTAGAGAGCGCTGTCCTCTCGCGTGCCTCTGATAACGCGCTCACCCGACAGGGCAGTACCATATCCCAAGACATCAGCTTGACTGCCCGCAACGGGTAGGGCTCTCAAATAATTGTTCGAGGTTCTGAATCCCAGCACCACCACAGTTTCACAAGAAGTGTTTCCAAGAGTTACCAGACGTTGCACCACACATCAGTCAGGCTTAGCCGTTCAAGCGGGGGGCGGCGCGGATGCTTTGCGGGAGGAGTTTCTTTCGATCCACTCCCCCACTCCCCCCATCCTACTTCTCATCCTCCTCCTCTTCTCCTCCGTCCCCTACCCATCCTGCCCCTTCCGCTGCCCCTCCTCATCCTCCTCTTCTCTTCCCTCTGTCAGTCACCTCCTCCCTCGTCGACCTCAACCTCCTCACCGCCTCTTTCTCTCCGCCTCTGTTCCTCATCCCCACGTCTTCTTCCTCCTCTCCCTCCTCAATCCTCCTTACTGCCCCATCCGTCATACTCATCATCCGCATATTCCTCATCTTCCTCATGCATCCTCAATCCTGCCTCTCCGCGCGAGTTGGACCAGAATTGGAACGAACGGGGAACAGACTTCGTCCTCTCTCCTCCTACATATCCTTGCTTCCTCTTCCTCCCTCATCACTCACCCCTTGCTCCCGCATCCCTCATCCACTCTCCATCACTTTTCTCCCACCCCACATACTCCGTGTTGATCCCTGCTCCCTGCCTCTATGTCTCATCGAACGTCCCCCTTCTCGTCTCCCATCTTCCTGACTCGATTCATCATCGCCCTCGGTCCCCAGTCCTTCATCGTCCATGCTCATCCCTCCCTCCCACGCCCCCCTTCCGTTTCGTTCCTCTTTCTCATTCCCAACCATCTTGTGGTGTTGGGTCCTCGTTTTGAAGAAACGGTCCCCGCGTCTCCTCCTCTCCTCCTTCTCCTCCTCCTCCGCATCATCATCATCATCTTCTTCCTCCTCCTCCTCCTCATCCGACCATCATCATCGTCATCACCCATTTCGGCACACCCCTCACACGTTTCGTGGCCCCATAGGGAGCTCCACCGAAGGTCCCAGTGGGTGTGCCCGCATGCGTCCCGCACACCCATTTCGGCACACCCCTCACACGTTTCGTGGCCCCATAGGGGGCTCCACCGAAGGTCCCAGTGGGTGTGCCCGCATGCGTCCCGCACACACATTTCGGCACACCCCTCACACGTTTCGTGGCCCCATAGGGAGCTCCACCGAAGGTCCCAGTGGGTGTGCCCGCATGCGTCCCGCACACCCATTTCGGCACACCCCTCACACGTTTCGTGGCCCCATAGGGAGCTCCACCGAAGGTCCCAGTGGGTGTGCCCGCATGCGTCCCGCACACCCATTTCGGCACACCCCCCACTCACACGTTTCGTGGCCCCATAGGGAGCTCCACCGAAGGTCCAGTGGGTGTACCCGCATGCGTCCCGCACACCCATTTCGGCCCACCCCTCACACGTTTCGTGGCCCCATAGGGAGCTCCACCGAAGGTCCCAGTGGGTGTGCCCGCATGCGTCCCGCACACCCATTCGGTACACCCTCACACGTTTCGTGGCCCCACAGGGAGCTCCACCGAAGGTCCCAGTGGGTGTGCCCGCATGCGTCCCGCACACCCGGCACACCCCTCACACGTTTCGTGGCCCCATAGGGAGGTCTCCCGCACGGTTCACACGTTTCGGCCCCATAGGGAGCTCCACGAAGGTCCCAGTGGGTGTGCCCGCATGCGTCCCGCACACCCATTTCGGCACACCCTTCACACGTTTCGTGGCCCCATAGGAGCTCCACCGAAGGTCCCAGTGGGTGTGCCCGCATGCGTCCCGCACACCCATTGCGGCACACCGCTCACACGTTTCGGGGCCCCATAGGGAGCTCCACAGAAGGTCCCAGTGGGTGTGCCCGCAGGCGTCCCGCACACCCACTTCGGCCCACCCCTTGCACGCTTCGTGGCCCCATAGGGAGCTCCAGCGAAGGTCCCAGTGGGTGTGCCCGCATGCGTCCCGCACACCCATTGCGGTACACCCTTCACACGTTTCGTGGCCCCATAGGGAGCTCCACCGAAGGTCCCAGTGGGTGTGCCCGCATGCGCCCCGCACACCCATGTCGGCACATCCCTCACACGTTCCGCGGCCCCATAGGGGGCTCCACCGAAGGTCCCAGTGGGTGTGCCCGCATGCGTCCCGCACACCCATTTCGGCACACCCCTCACACGTTTCGGGGCCCCATAGGGAGCTCCACCGAAGGTTTCAGTGGGTGTGCCCGCATGCGTCCCGCACACACATTTCGGCCCACCCCTTGCACGTTTCGTGGCCCCATAGGGGGCTCCACCGAAGGTCCCAGTGGGTGTGCCCGCATGCGCCCCGCACACCCATGTCGGCACATCCCTCACACGTTCCGCGGCCCCATAGGGGGCTCCACCGAAGGTCCCAGTGGGTGTGCCCGCATGCGTCCCGCACACCCATTTCGGCCCACCCCTCACACGCTTCGTGGCCCCATAGGGAGCTCCACCGAAGGTCCCCGTGGCGCAGTCCGCTTGCGTCTCCCCCACCCAGTACACCTCCGCCGGAGGCCGTCGGAGTTCCGCGCCTCGCTCGCCCGACGTCGCTCTGCCCAGCGGCAAGAGTCTTGCCCGCTATCAGCCAGCCAGTTAGCTTTTTTTGCTGCGCACAGCGGACGACCTACGCGCGTCGCTGGGACCCCTCCGGGGCGACCTGCGCGCGTCGCTGGGACTCCGCGCTGCGCTGCGCCCGCAGCTTTGGACTTTCGAGTGCGCGGGCAAAGAGGGAGTAAAAGAAGGGGAGGAAGCGGGCGCGATCCTCGCGGTGGCGTCGCGGCGCGCGGGCGATGCCGTCGGGGAGCCCCGGGGAAGCTCCTTGCGGCGGCCACGCCCAGCGTCACGAGTACTCAGGCGCAGTCATTCACAAACTACGAGCAGTCATATACAATTGCACCATGCATTGGCGTACTCGCATTCATGCACGTAGACTCGCTCGCACGCAGACTCATTCACAGTCAGACGCACTCGCGCTCAGATTCACCCGCGCTCAGTCTCCCTACGTACTCAGATCAATCGTTTTCGTTCGCGTCGTGTACCACGCCACTGATTTCGGCACACCCCTAGCACGGTTCGTTGCCTCATAGGGATCACCACCGAAAAAGGGAATCACAGTTGCGGTACTCACACCTGCGTATGGTTGGGTCCTTCGTCAGGCTAATTTTTTCGGGTTGATCCTGAATGGAGGCCGCGTTCTTGCATGTCCCCGTCGAGGTGTCGAAAGGTTCGTCTTCGTCGTCGTCGCCAATTCTCTCGCACGGGCAGGGGAGTAGTGGGGGAATTGAAGACTGTTTAAGTTCCTACACGCTATAATGTCCAGTTGGACGAATTACTCTAGCCTTGTGATCGTTTTCGAGCCGTCCGAAAAGACGACGGGGGAGGGATGGTGAGATGACCTTCATTGCTTGCCCCGTGCATCAATCTTCCCCACTTCCTTCAGAGGTCTTGCGGAGGCCGTGGCGGTGGCCAGGGGACCCCATCTTTCGCCAGAGGCCTCTGGAGGCTCCACGAAAAGATTGTACACACCGCGTGTATAGAGTATATGTATGCAAATATACACACATGTTTGTGCATACGTATACATATATGCATACAGGCACGTATGTATTATATGTGTGTACACATGTGTATATATATAAGATAAATGTGTAAATGTCTGTATGTGTGTGCATATGCAAAACGAGGTGCCTGCGGCGATTCCCGCCAGTGCGCCAGCTCGGCCAGTGGGGCGGCAAAGCGTCCAGCACCGACGGCCATCACATGTGGTACCTTCCGGCTCAGCCTATGGAGGAGCTCTCGTGGAGTTCATTTGGGTCGTCTTAGGATTACCTTGAGTTCCTGCAGGGCAGTTTTTCGGATCCTTTGGGGCCCTCTTGCGCCGTCTTCGGGACCTCTTTGGGGCCTCTTGGACCGTCTGGGAGCCCTCTTGGGCCGTCTTGGCGCGACATTTGGGCCTCTGGTGTCGTTTTGGGGCGACATTTGGGCCTTGTGGGCCATCTTGGGGCGCTGGAAGCCCGAAAAGGCGGCAACGCTAAGATCAGACCAACTTCATAGGACAATGAGTGGTGTTACACTCTTGGGGGTCTTCTTGGGACCTCCTCGGGGTATATCGAGGGCCTCTTAGGCCATCTCGAGGCCATCTGGAGCAGTCTCGGGAACCTATTGAGCCGTCTCGGGGTCTCTTGGACCGTCCCGTCGGCATCTTGGGACCTTCTTGATTCGTGGTGGGTTTCCTTGGCTTCAGAAAAAATCACGCGGGGCGTCCCAGAGTCACGCGGAACACCCCCACAGTCATGCGAGAACCCCCCGGATTTCAGCCTTTGGGCCACCTGCATGTGTTTCTAAAGCATACAGACAGTATGGGGGGCTCAGGGCGATTGAGGATTCGAAGGCACTTAGCTTCGTGCCTCCACGAGCAGAGAGGGAGGGGAGGGTACCACTCACACTGATCGACCATCCCCGTTCCAGGTTTCTGGTTATGCAGCGTTCTCGGGGGGGGGGCATCCTTTGTGCGCGCCCTGGAGGGGGGGATCCCGACCGTACTAGCTGCCGCCCTCTTACCAACGAGAGTCGCATAGGTCTCCAGGGACCTCTAGAGAACTCGCTCTCTGCAGTTCGAACAGTTGAGGACATGCACGTGGCGCATTCAGCGCGCTGGGGGAATGAAGCGTCTCCACCCTAGCTTCGGCGGCAATGGTGCGGCTGCCAGCGGTAGACATTCGTGCACGTAGTTCCAGGGCGACAAGGTCCCTCCTAGCCTGGGGGGCGACTTAGTTTCAGCGTGAGCTAAAATAGCGCGGGAAGGAATAGGGAGGGCGCGCTTCACAGTAATTACAAATGTTGTTGCCAGAGTTGCTCCAAAAGTGGGGCCGCACAGGATGCTTATGTTCACCCAGCTTTTGGCGGAACGACCAAGTGCTTCAACCCCGCCCCTTGTCGGTTTCACTCGCTCTGCACGTAATGCGTGTTCCGTCCCGTCTGGCTGTCGCGCGGAATGTCGAGGTGTATGTGCAAGATCAAGGTTGCACATCCGTAGCATGTCAGAATCCGTTCCTTTTCCGTGCTGTATGTTTGTAGTACTAATTTCATCCAAGAAGGAGGGAAACGTCATAGGGACTTTGCGCTTGGCCTCTGGATCTGGAAGTCTTGACGCAACTCGCGGCCACGTGTTCTTGCGAATTTCTTTCGTGGGCCCCCCCAGGGCCACCAGATGCCCGAGGGACGGTGGCGACGACGTTGAATACAGTGGAAGCCCATGCCAAGAAACACCCCGCTTGCCTCCAGGGTGCCCTGAGTTTTTCTCTGGTTTCGATGGTTTTGCTATGGAAACCGCGACGTTCCCACGCCAAAAAATCAATGGACGTCCTGGGGTCTCAGGGTTGGGCTTCTTGTGGAAGGTTTCTTGTGGTCGAGCTCCCACTGTAAGTGTGCCTGACGGTCTTCCCGTTCCGACTCTTCTTGGGCCCCATGGTGCGTGGTTGGACGCGCCTCGTGTTGGGTGAGGAGAGGCCCAGGCAACGTCGTGTCACAAGCAGCTGCAAGCTGAACGCAACGACTCTCGTGGAGGAGGAAGAGGAGGAGGAAGAGGAGGAGGAGGAGGAGGAGAAGAAGAGGAAGAGGAAGTGGGAAGAGAACGGTGGGGAGGAGCAGGATGAGGAGGAGGACTGCGACGACGAGTTGCATTGCCCTTGCAGGTAGCGGTCTTTCTCTCTGGCCTTGAGGCACTCGTGGGGTCTCTGGGTTTGAGAAGCCACCGTGTTGGTCCGGGAACGGAAGTGACCCTTGAGCGCGTGCCAGTAGGACCTTCCACTCAACATGTGCGTTATCTAGTTCATGGAATAAAGAGAAGCCACAGTGTTGGGCAGGAAATTGAAATGAACCAGTAGCGCGCGCCAGTCCGACTTCCAACTTAGCATGCGATTTCTTCCGTTTACGGGAACACAGAGGCCTCGTGCTGAGTTGGAAACTAAAGCGTGACCCAAACACACCCCAGTCCATTTGGACCTCCTAGTTAGCATGTGATCAGCATCTTTGCATGGCGACAGGGAAGCCACAGTACGGGGCTGGAAACCAAAGCGCACCTTGAGCCAGCGCCACGGAAACGCGCACCAAATCCGAATGTTATAAGACCAGCAATGTTGAGCTGGAAACCAATATGGACCCTGGTCGCGCGCCATTTGGATTTCTAACTTAGCATGTTTCCCCTGGGGGCGGGGGGAATAACGGGAGGAGAAGGAAGGCAGAACGGGGGGAATCGGATAATGATAGAACAGTAGGAAGCGGAGGAACCTGATTTTTTCAGCATGAGATGTTTTCGGTCGCTCGCGGTCTCCAGGGCCCGCAAGGGTCTCAGATGTGGTTGGGGAGGAAGCGAAGGTGGAGGGAGGAGGAGAAGACGAAGCAGGATGTTGCGGAGGGAGGTGGCGGAGGAAGAGGAGGAGGAAGAGCAGGAGCGGGAGGAGGAACAGGAGGAGGAGGAACTGAAGCCTCCCACGGGTGGGGGCGCCAGAGTGGGTCGGCGCGGGAGGGGGTGAAGGGGCGAGGGGGCGAGAGTGGGTCAGAGTGGAGTCGGCGCGAGAAAACATTGCGGAGGCTCTGGGCGCGAGAAAACCCGGAGAGGGAGGGGGGGCGGGGGCCTCGCAAAACACATAGACCCCAGGGCGTGGGCCGGGAGAGGCGAGGGCTTTGTCGAGCGCGGCGGGGGTGGAGGTGGGGGCGGGACGCGGGAACGCGGGGGCGGGCACCGTAAGACCAGAGACCAGGAGAACTTGGTCTGGGGGTGGAGATCGATGAAGAAAACGCCATGAGCATCAGCTTTTGGCGCTCCGCGCGGATTTCTTGGATCCGCGCTGGGCCCCCGCTGGCGGCGCCTCCGGCGCCGCCCCTGGCGCGCTGCGCGCGTCAGGGAGGTGGGTCCAGCGCAGATCCAAGGCATCCGCGCGGAGCGCCACAAGGTTTTACTGCTGCCTCTCTTTTTTTTTCTCTTCCAGGAGAAGCGTCAGGCGCGGGGCGGGTCGTGATGCAGGCGCAGTGTGCTCCAGGCGAGGAGACGGGGGGGGGCCATCCCCTGAAGGAAGGCCAGGCGTCTGGGCTGGAGGGCGGGAGGCACGGTGCGAGCTGGAGGTCGGGTTGGGGGCGCAGTGCGCTCCAGGCGAGGGCATGAGGGTCGGGCAATGCCACGACGGGCGCCAGGAGTTCGGACGGGGGGGTGGGGGGCTGTTGGGCATGGTTCTCGAAGATGCCCCGTGGACGGGACGGGGCCCATCGTGGCTCCGAGAGGATCGGCCGCTCACCGCCCGCTCTGCGGGCCGGCGGACCCCAGGGCTCGCCCCAGGAGCATCCGGGCTCCGAGAAGCATCCGCGCGGCTGTTGAGCGTGGTGGGGGCCAGGGTGGTCACCTGGTGAGATCCGGGCGGAAGGACGGGGGGCGGGGGTCCTTCAATTGGTAGTCCCCAAACGTGGTGGTGACAACACCTGGCGGTGAGTCTCGGGCGATTTGGTGTCACCACCCGGTTTGGGGACTCGTGCGGTTTTCCGAGGATGTCCCGAACGTTGGTGGGTCCAGGAGTCACAAAACCCGGCGGTGACCCCGCGTCCCCAAACCCAGCGGTGACTTTTTGGGGGATTCCAGGTCGCCACTTGGTATCTCACCACCCGGTTTGGGGGTTCCCAATTCAAAGCAGGGGCCAAGAGTTTGGGCCAAGGTGTGGGGGTTGTCGGGCGTGGCAGGGCGCAGTGGGAGCCGAGGGAGGAAGCAGGGGGGAAAGCAGAGCCAGGAGTTTCGACTGTGGGGCGGGCGGGTGCCGAGCGTAGCAGGTGGCGGAGGCGGGGTGGGAACGTTGTTGGCCCCAGACGAGTAAGAACGAGGATGGGGATGCTCCTAAAAGCAACCAGGATCGGGTATAGCCAGGACCCCGGGTAAGGAGACCCGGTTAGTGGTAGGGCCTTGGGGCCCCTCGATTGGCCAAATTCACTAAACCAGGTTTGCCGTAGCTGGTGTTTTTCGGGTGACGGCAGTTCCGGTTAGTAAAGATGGGACAGGGGGGCGCCCCCGGTACAAATCACTAAACCCAGTTCTGCCAACGCCCGAGAGGAGATTGGTCTGAGGGGTCGAGGGTGTCGAGTGTGGCAGGAGTCGGAGCGGTGGTGCAGCGAGCTTCCGGCAGGGAAACAGATGGGTAGGGATACTCAGAACAGAGACGAGGAGTTGGACTGGGAGGTTGAGGGTCGGGCGTGTTGGAGGTCGGAATGGTCCAATGGTTGCGAAGCGAGCTCCGCGGGAGAAACTAAGTGAGCGAGGGGCCTTCGGAACAGAGATCAGGATCTTGAACCGGAGGCCGGGGGGGGTATTCAGCGTAGTGGGGGTGAAGGTGGGGGCGTAGTGGGCTCGGGGCGAGAAAGGCTGGTGGGCAGGGGGGTCTCCCAATCAGAGACCAGGAGTTTGGACTGGGAGGTCGAGATTTCGGGCAGGGTGGGGGTCGCGGTGTGGGCGCAGTAGGAGGGGGGACACTGCAAGAAGTTTTGGGCTTGGGAGTCGTGGGGTGTCCAGCGCGGTGGGGTTCCCGGGGAGGGAGGGGGGGGGGGCAGCGGGCTCTGGCCGGCAGACTGGGCTATAGGGGCGGGGGGGGGGGGGGGGGCGAGCGTGGCGGGGCTGGGGTGCGAACGTAGTGGCTTCCGAAGGGCAAAACAGGGGGGGGGTCTTCAAAACAGAGGCCAGGAGTTTGGGCTGAGGGGTGGGGAGGGTGTCGAGCGTGGTGGAGGTCGGGGTGGGGGCACAGTGGGCTCGGGGCGGGACTACAGATGGGTGGGAAGGTCTTTCGAAAAAGGCGCGAAGTTTTCATTGGGGGGCGATGGCGGAGTCGGACGGGATGGCGGTCGGGGTGCAGGTGAAGTGGGCTCCAGGCGAGAAAGAAGCGGGCGCACAGGCTGAGAGAGACAAGGAATCCGCACAGCCACAGAGCAAAGAAGCACATGTTATTCTCTCTACGTGTCTCGTCCGCCGTATCTTTTCCGGTTGTGAGGCTTTGCGTACGCCTCGGGAGATCTCCCACGCGTCTGCGAACGCCCAGACAAGTTTCCAAGAGGCCTCCAAGAGGTTACAACATCATCCCAAGACGTTCCCAGGATGGGTCCAAGAGGCCCTCTAGATCGGCCCTTGAGGCACCAAGAGGCCTCCAGGAAGGGCCCAAGACACCCCAAGAGGCCCCCAGGACACCTCCAGCAGGCCCTCACGAGGGCCCCAAGAGCGCCCGAGACAGCCCAAGAGGGTCCCAAGGTGGTCCCCGAGTGCACTAGTGAAGGTGCAAGATGGCCCCAGTATCCCTCTTCCTTGTGTCTCCCTCCTTCTTCCTTCTGGTCATCTCCGCTTCCTTCTCTGCTCTTCCCTCGAACACCTACATGAGGTTCCTGTATCTCTCCCCCCTGTTCCTCCTTCCATCCTGCCTCCTCTCCTTCCTGTATGATATTATCCACCCTCCTTCTCTATCCCTGCTCTTCTGCCTTGCATTGTCTCTTCCCACATCCAGTTCTTCTCTTATCCGCCCTCCTTCCTCTCCCTGTCTTATGTCCTCTCCTCTTCGTGTTCTCTTGCCCTCCCTCGCCCACTTCCTGTTCACTCCTGCTCCTCGCCCCGTCTATCTGCGCACTTCCTGGTCACCTCCTTGTTCGTCGCTCATCTCTGTCGAAGTTCGCAGAAAAAGGCCCCAGCAAGGCCTCAATATGGAAGTGAGCATCACAGGAATTAGCCTGGACTCCTAGTTTGCTTCCAATTCATCCATTTTCATCTTGCAAGTCTTGCCCGCCTATGCTGCAAATCTGGGATCCGAGGCTCTATCTCAGGCTCGTTCTGGGCATACGTACGGGGACGTGTCTCCCGTTATCTCGGAAATTCGTGCTGTTGCCAAGCTTTCCACGTCTGGGTCGCTTCGGGGCAAATGAGGGAGGCGGGCAGGGAGGACCAGAAGAAACATAGAGGGAATTGCACCTCGTCGTCGCTCTCCTCATTATCATTCTCATTAATCTGCCTTCTCCCTCTCCTCCTCCTCCTCCTCCTCCTCCTCCTCCTCCTCCTCCTCCTCCTCCTCCTCCTCCTCCTCCTCCTCCTCCTCCTCCTCCCCTGTCCTCCTCCCCCCCATCCCACGTCGTCCTGGTATCCTCGCATCCTCCTTCTTATCCTCATACTGCCCCCTCCAACAGATCAGTCCCTGGACCTCTCTCGGGGTGCGTCTCGACCAGAACATCGGGGGAACCCAGCCGTGGCGACGAGAAGCCCTCCCGCAGGCCTTCTCTCCCGCTTCCCTTCTCCTCCGCGTAGTCTTCGTCACCGTCGTCGTCGTCATCCTCCTCCTCCCCCTCCCCCCTGGTGCTCGTCGCCGCCCGCCTCGTCGTCCTCGTCCTCGGCGTCCTCGGCTCCTGCCGCCCGCGGGCGCAGGCTCCTTGCAGCCCGCCCGCCCGCCGCCGTGGCGCGGCGATCAGCGCGGCCTTCGCGGCCCCTCCGAGGAGGGGAAGGAGGAGGGGTCGGAGGAGGACGAGGAGGACGAGGAGGAGGAGGAGGAGGACGAGGACGAGGAGGAGGAGGAGGAGGAGGAGCAGGAGGAGGAGGAGGAGGAGGGGGAGGAGGAGGGGGAGGAGGAGGAGGAGGAGGAGGAGGAGGAGGAGGAGGAGGAGGAGGAGGTTGTGGGGGGAGGGGGGTCCTTGCGTGACCTGGCCATGCAGCACACTTCGCATGCTCTAGTATGTCCTTCTCGTTGTTGCTCATCTGCCCTTAAACCTTCCTGCTGCTGCTGCTAGTTCAGGCCTGCCTCGTTGCCCTCTCTTTCGTGTTCTCTTTCAGAACGCTAAAGGCTCGTACCTGGAGTCCGCGCAGCGTAAAAATAGCCGGTGACGAGGAAGAGGGACAGGGAGGGGAAGGGGGAGGGGGAGGATGAGGAAGAGGAGGAGGAGGAGGAGGAGGAGGAGGAGGAGAAGGAGGAGGAGGAGCAGCAGGAGGAGGAGGAGCAGGAGGAGGAGGAGATGGAGGAGGAGGAGGAGGTGGAGGAGGAGGAGGAGGAGGAGGAGGAAGGCCACATGCGGGATCCATCCCCCGCGCTCGCCCCTGGCGCCGCGCCCGCCCGCGCGCCGCCATCGGGGGCTGGCCTCAGCCCGCTGGCCGCCGCCGCGCGCGGAGGCCACTGGCGCCATGGGGGGGCACGCGAAGACGTGGGGGCCCAGCCGCATGAGACAACACAATCATGATGATCGGACCGTCGGCGACCAGGCGTTCTGCGAGACGCAGACGCCTGCATACATACGAGGCTGCGCTGTGCTGTCTCACGATGGCGAGTGACGCTGGGGTGAGGCACGACGCTCAGGCACCCGGCGGCCGTAGGAGTATGCTCGACACGACAAGCGCGACGAGTATGGCACCAAAAGCGACAAGTACGATACCAAATGCAACAAGGACGAGTAGCCCGTGGCGTTGACCGAATACATCGTAGTGCAGTTACCGGTGGGCCACAAGCACGCCCCCCACGACGAGTACAATCACGACGCCCACAACCGCAACGACCAAGACAGCGGCTACGACGACTACGACGCCGCCGGCTCCTCATTTCGGCACCAGGGCC
>CAUYUJ010021904.1:203540-253540 GCA_963575745.1 Prorocentrum cordatum | reverse complement strand
CACGCAGGGGTCTGTTGCGGTCTAACCCCTCACCGCGCTGGGGTCCGTCGTGGCCTGACCCCTCGCCACACTGGGGGTCGGTGCGGTCTAACCCCTCACCGCGCTGGGGAAACTCGTGGCCTAACCCCTCGCCACGCTGGGGGCTGCTGCGGTCTAGCCCCTCACCGCGCTGGGGCGCTCCGTGGCCTAATCCCTCGCCACGCAGGGGCCTGTTGCGGTCTAACCCCTCACCGCGCTGGGGTCCCATGTGGCCTAACCCCTCGCCACGCAGGGGCCTGCTGCGGTCTGACCCCTCACCACTTTGGGGTCCGCCGTGGCCTAACCCCTCGCCACGCTGGGGATCGTTGCGGTCTAACCCCTCACCGCGCTGGGGTACTCCGTGGCCTAACCCCTCGCCACGCTGGGGCCTGCTGCGGTCTAACCCCTCACCGCGCGGGGGTACGCCGCGTCTCGCCCTGTCCCCGTCCTCGGTGCTGCTGCCCCCTGGTTCGGGCGAGGTCCCCCGACTTTGCCACTCGCTGTGTTCGCGGTTCACGTGGTATCCGCGGGCCGAGCCCTCCCCCTCGCGTTCAGTCTGTCGGTTTCCCAGGGTATGGGTCCGCTCTGTTAGTTGCGAGGTCTTGTCTACCACACTGTTGGTCAAAAGGTCTGCGTTATGCTCACTGGGCACGTCATTGGCTTCCGCCTCAAGCCTCTGCTTGCCTTTGGTCCTGCGGTCTACCCCCTCACCGCGCAGGGGATTGCCGTGGCCTAACCCCTCGCCACGCAGGGGTACCTTGCGGTCTAACCCCTCACCGCGCTGGGGAGGGTCGCCGGAATTCTTCTCCAGGTCCCGCTGCAGGTCTGTGTCGTCGTAGTCTGCCGCCTTCTCAGGCTGCGCTGTTTTGTGGCCTAACCTCATCGCCACGCGGGGGAGCGCCGAGTCTCGCACTGTCCCCATCCTCGGTGCTGCTGCCCACTGGCTCAGGCGAGGTCCCCCGACTATGCCACTCGCTGTGTTCGCGGTTCACGTGGTATCCGCGGGCCAAGCCCTCCCCCTCGCGTTCAGTCTGTCGGTTTCCCAGGGTATGGGTCCGCTCTGTTAGTTGCGAGGTCCTGTCTACCACACTGTTGGTCAAGACGTCCGCGTCATGCTCACTGGGCTCGTCAGGGACCTCCGCCTCGATCCTCTGCTTGTCTTTGGTTCTGCGGTCTAACCCCTCACCGCGCTGGGGTCCTCCGTGGCCTAACCCCTCGCCACGCTGGGGTCCTCTGCGGTCTGCCAGGTGGTACCCTTTGCTGTGCTGTACATCTGGGAACTGCTGGTGGTTGTCATCGCTGTTTTGCTTGTCTACGGGCTGCTGGGGGCAATCCTCGCTGTTCTCCTCTTCAGGGACGTGGTCGAGGTCTGCCATGTCCTTGGTGCTGCGTCCTGCTGGTGGGGGACGGGCACCCCTCTGCATCCCGTCTGGCGCAGGGCTGTGGCCTAACCCCTCGCCACGCTGGGGTCCTCTGCGGCCTAACCCCTCGCCGTG
Source organism: Prorocentrum cordatum (assembly GCA_963575745.1). Taxonomy (NCBI): domain Eukaryota; class Dinophyceae; order Prorocentrales; family Prorocentraceae; genus Prorocentrum; species Prorocentrum cordatum. The sequence goes on along the minus strand of CAUYUJ010021904.1, from coordinate 252,026 downwards.
CAGGGGTCCATGGTGGCCTGTCCCCTCTCCGCACAGGGGCCTCCTCGGTTGTCTGGCTGGAGCCCTGCTCGGCACTCGCCCTGCGGCTTGCGGTCGCGGGCTGCGGCTCCTCACCTCTGGCTCAGTCACGCCCAGGATCTGCTCAGCCGTTGCTCTGCGCCGCTCTGCCTCCTTCGGGCCCTGCTGCTGGATCTGTCTGCGCGCCTCTCCGCTGTTGAGCCATGCCAGGCGGCAGATCTCCTCCGCCGCTCGGCGCTGGCTGCGCTGGCGGCTCGTCCCTGACACGTAGCTGAAGAGCCTCTGGTAGACGCTAGTCTGCAGCGCCCTCAGCACATGGGGCACGCACGCGGCCTGCCACGATGGCCAGCCCTGCTCGCCCTCTTTCTGGCTCCAACAGCCTGCCAGCGACTGCATGAGCTGCTCGAGCCTGTTCCTCTCGAGCCACGCCACCTCCTGCTCGGGGTCCTGGTCAGCTTCTCCTTTGTTGTGTCGAAGCCTTGGGTGGAGCAGGCCGGCCTCGTCGGCTTCGCTCACGAACTTCATCAGGTCGGGCCCCACTGGCTTGGTCAGCGTTACTGCCACCTGCACTGCCGTCTGCATCAGGCTGTTGGCGTCGTGCCTCTGATCAGGTCCCGCCATGGTCTCCATCTCCTGGCTGCTCGGCTCACCCTCCAGCTCTGGGGCTTCACTGTCTGGGGTCGAGTCATCATCGTCCAGGTTCTCTGGTGACCACTCTCGGCTGGCCTCCGCTGTTCTCGGCAGCGGCCTGCGCTCGCTGCTGGGGATGCTGTGCGCTAGGATGTTGTTCCTTCTGTTCTGGAAGGCGTCCATGTGCACTCTTGCTGCCTGCTGCCTTGTACCATACGGGAGGGTAAGCATCCTGGTCATGAGCCTCCGTCGCGTGCGGTGCGTGTTGCGCCAGACTTCTTCGCAGAAGTCCTTGATCTGCTGGAGCTCCTGCACGGGGACGGCCCTGGTCTGCTCTTGCGCGTCCGTTCTACCACCCACATTGGTGATGGCCAGGAGGTACGGTACGCAGTGCTCCATCCAGTCGTCCATATCGTCCCAGACCTCTTGGTCGACCATGTTCATCCACTGCTCCGCGTAGCCCTTCATGTGGTCGACGAGCCTCCAGCTGGCGTGGACGACTGAGTGCTGATGGCTGGGTGGCTGCTGTGGAGCTGGCTGCGGGTCCCCTGCCTCTGAGCTGCCCCCGTCCAGATCGATCGCCTCGTGGTTACTCAGGCCGAGCTTGAAGTCTCCAGGCATAGTGATCTCGTCGAGACCCTCATCAGCTGGGTCTGCTGCTGGCTTAGCTCCTCTTGGCAGCTTGCCCCTCTGCATGTCCTCCAAGACCCGCCGCCCTGCTGCTGTTGGGGGCTGACATGGCCTTGCCAGCTTCCTTGCCACTCCTGCCACGATCCTGCTCTTGTGGTCCCCAAGGTAGCTGGTGCCGCCACATTTCTCGCACCATAGCCAGCCATGGGTGAACTGCGTCTTGTGGGAGACGTGCACCACCTGCGTGCCGATCTGCACCGCCTTGAAGTCGAGCCCGGCGTTGCCGTGCTGGTCCTGGTGGCCGCCGTACTTCCCGAGGCATTTTCCCGTCTCTGCCAACCAGTCTCTGATGCTTTGTCCTTTGGCTGGGCCACTGCGACACGTTGCACACCACCATCGCGGATGTAGCTTTCGCAGGTCGTGTCCCTGCTGGGTTGCCCTGTCCCTCGCCGTCTGCGGCTTTCGCCGCTTAGCCTTGGGACGCTGAGGGGCCTTGTTGGGGTCCTCCACCGTCACCGCCATGTTGATGGCCAGCAGCCGGTTCTGCACCGCCATGGTGATCTGGTCCCTGATCTGCTGCTGCGCGATGATGGCTGGATCCAGCGCTCCGTGCTCCGCTCCACAGCCTGCGCACTTGTCTGCCATCTCGTTTCCTATGACCCACCAGGTGGGACCATTCCACCTCTCCAGCTCGGCTGGGTGCTCAATCAGGTGGCTCGGGATGCGGTGGCCCATGATGGTGTCCGTGCTGTTCTGCAGCTGCTGCTTCGTCTGGAGCCAGAGGTCGTAGTTCGTGCTCCTGTAGTCCAGATCCTCAGGGTCCTGGATCTGCTTGAGTGCGTCCAGGGCGTATTTGCAATCGCTGACTATGTTGAGCCCCCTGGCTGTCGCCGCCGTGGTGTACCCGATGGCTTTGCTCATGGCGGTGAGCTCTGCCCGTGGCACAATGTGCGGTGCCCTGATTGTGCCGTACCAGGCAGCCACTTCCTGCGGACGCCCTTGTTCGTCGAACCTGAAAGCCACCACTGCCCAGCCGCATCGTCTGAGGCGGGGGTCCTTGGCCGTTTCCACTGCACCACCTGAGCCGTCCGTGAAGACATAGTCTGCTCGAACCTTGTGCCCTGACTGGGCTGCAGCCTGAGCCTCTTCGCTGGTGCAGAAGATCTGCGCCGCCTTCGCCGCGTCCTCGTCTGGGTCGACCTTGGCTGCCCAGGCCGCTGGCGGGATGTCTCGGAGCCAGAAATGCAGGTCCTGCCGCTGGTCCAGCGCGTCCTTCGCCTTCTTCGCCAAGTCGGTGTCATTGCTGTGCCCTATCTCTGCGTTGGCAGGGCATGCGTAGTAGCGGTGTTCCTCTGTCTCTATCGCCTCGCCGCATCTCGCGCAGGTGTCATCGCCTTCTTGGTTGAGGTTGGCCGCCCTGCGATGCTCCCTGGCCCAGATGCCCGCCACCGCTATGGTCTCCAGCATGGCTGCCTCTGCATGCTGTCCTTTACGCCTCCTCCTCCTCAGGTGGCGCTGCAGCTGATAGAGGTCGCCTCCAGCCTGAAGTCCTTCTCCGCTGCGATGGCCAGCTGCCTGCTGCCAGAGCTGCTGCTGCGCGCTCTGCTGGACTTCATGCAGGGGCGCGCCGAAGTGAGGAATGTCATCTGGCTTGTAGGCCCACTCGTCACCTGCTGGGCTGATCCAGCTGTCCAGGCGTCGCGGTATCCAGCCTAACCCAAGCAACTGCGCGATGACCCCTGCCATAGGCCCCTTGACCTGCTGCCACCTGCGGTTGGGTTCCAGGGCGCCCAGCTTGGCGTAGAGCAGGAGCCAGCCTCTCTGGTACCTCTTGAGCTCCGTCGGGTGGTCGACTACGGTGAGCCAGAACTGCTTGATCTGGTCGCCGATGGCTCGGGTTACTGCCTCTTGCATACCCCTCTGGATCAGGAGGATGGTGGACGTGCAGCGTCCAGCCTTGTGTCCGCCTGTGAGGAGCGCTGCCTCCGTAGCCCTGACCAACTTCGCCTCCGTGGGCGTGATGCCGTGCGCTGGTAAGTCCCAAGCCTGCTGGCAGTAGGCCCCTGCTGAATAGACCTTTGCCGCGCCTCTGGCGTCCGTCTTCGCTAGGTCCCGAGCTTGGCCACCCTCTGCTTGGCCTTGGCCTGGCGCGCGGCATGGGTGGGTCGCCGCAGCTGCTTGCCAAGGCTGGTGTCCACGCCGAGGTCGCGCACTACACCTGGTTGCTTGTTGGGGGTGCCCAGGCTGTCCAGGATGTTGGCGACTTCTGCCTGGAGGTCCTTGTCCGAGGCCACCACTGCCGTATTGACAGAGATGGGTATCGCGAGCTGCTTGAATCCATCGTGCACCAGCGCTGCCACGTGCTTGATCTGGTCAATGACCTGCCGCCGCGCACCCTCTACCTGCAGGGGCCATGTCATCCAGGTACTGCTGCATGACGACGAAGATGTGGTGCCTGTGCGCTGCATCCAGGATGCCGTACAAAAGCGGTCTGGTGAGGTCTACCGCTTGGCCACAGCCAGCTACCATGCTGCTGGCAGGCTCGAAGATGTCCGAGAAGAGGCTGTGGGCTATGATGGCCCTGGGCGCAAGGTACATCTGCACGGCCATTGCCAGCGGCAGCAACGGGCACTGGAGGGCGCTGGCCTTCTCGATCAGCTGGTCGAGGCCTATGTTGTCGTAGAAGTTTGCCGCGTCGTAGAACACTCCTGCTGCATGAAAGCCCATCTCCGTGGCGGCTTCTGCCCTCATCAGTCTGCGCATTGCCACTCGTAGCGCTGAGGAGCCAGCTACTGCCGTATCCCAGAAGCCCGCCGCTGCCTTGCTCCAGGTGGCTACTATGGGCCTCCTGGCTGCGCTCCAGATGCGGTACGGCATGGGCATGAGGCCGATGGGGCGCTCTCCGCCGATTCCTGGCTTCTTACCCAGCAGCAGCCCCAGCACCAAGTAGAATTGCCACGGCCAAGCTGCCCGTTGCTCACAGCTGGTCAGGCACTGCACGAAGTCTTCCAGCCCCTGGGCGCCCATGGCCTTGAGCTCTGGAGCCCTCCACCAGTCCGCTCCTTGGCCAGCATTGCGCTTCAGGTGCTGGATGATGGAGCCTATGATGCCCTTGCTGATGGGCTCGAGGGCATTCTCTTGGGCCAAGGCAGCCTGCCTCAGCTTGGCCAGCGCCTCTTGGATCCTCTCGGCCTTCTGTGCATCTCGTGTCCACCTGCGTTGCCATGCTTCTTTGCGCAAGTCCACCATCTGCTGCGGGTGGTTGATGACCTGGCCCTCGTGCTCTAGGATGTCCTCCAGATGGCTGCGCTCCGCTGCCTTGGTGTAGGCGTGGGCCATCTTCGCACTGCCTGCCGTGGCGTCGTGCACCCAGTGGATGCACGCCTTCTTCACCGCCTTTGTGAGTAGCTTGGCCATGCTCTTTAACTCCTCTGCTACCCTGCTGATTGTCCCTGGGTCCACGAGGGCGCCCTCTGCTATCGCGTGCAGGTCTGCGAGGAGGGCCTGCTGCTGGTCCTTGGCTGCACCTTCTTCGTTCAGCCTGCCTGGGTCAGGCTGGATGAGCTGCTGCGCAAGCTGCCGTCTTGCGTTGATCTGCTGCTGCGTCTGGTGGCCACTGTGGGTGCGGACCTGCAGCTCTCGGCGGCTACTCTGGCCACTGCCTGTACCTGGAGCATCATGTAGTTGTCTTCGCGCTGCTCCTTCTGGTGCTCGTTCGCCTATAACTTCTCGCATAAACCTCCGCAGGTTTGCGAGCTCCCTCCAATGCATCATTTCCAATTCGTGCCTCCTCGTCGGCTCCTCTCGCGTAAGTCCTTGGAGAAAGCCTCGGCGTCGTGGTTCTGCATGCCTCCATGCTCGCTCGCAGAGGTCCCTGATGATGTGGCTGAGGCCGGCCTGCTGGCACCTACGCCTGAGCAGTCTCACCATGCCATTGTTGCCTCCGCCTCCCAAGATGGTCTCCAGGAACGGCGCACAGATCTGCATCCAGTTGCTGTTGTCCGTGGGGAGCTGCACCAAGTTATCCATCCAGATGGCCGCCCAGTACTCCAGGTCGTCTCTCATGGCCACGTAGTCTTCCCGCTCCCGCTGGTGTTGGTCATCATTCCAGGGGTCTAGTGGGGGCAGGCCCATATCTCGTTGCTCCTCTGCCTCTGGGCTTGGCGGCGCTTGGTTCTGACTCCCCAGGTGATCGGTACCCTCTGCCTCCAGAGTGCCAGCTGGCAGAGGAGGCGAGTAGTGCGTGTCATCTGGGGCAGTTTCACCAAATCCAGCCGCATGACGACGAGCGGTCTGGCCGTAGCCGATGCTGTCCTGCTGCCCCTCGATGCGCTGGTGGTACCTATCGCAGTCCTCCTGGTCTGCGGTCTCCTGGCGGTACTGCAAGCAGTCCTCCTCCTCCTCGAAGGGGTCGTGGTCTTGGACGTCCATGGTGCTGCGTCCTGCTGGTGGGTGAGAAGCAGGTCCAGCTGCACGACGGCGAACGGTCTGGCTGAACTCGAGGCTGGCCTGCTGCCCCTCGATGTGCTGGAGGTACCCATCGCTGTTTTCCTGGTCTGCGATCTCCTGGCGGTACTCCAAGTAGTCCTCCTCATCCTCGAAGGGGTCGTGATCTTGGATGTCCATGGTGTTGCGTCCTGCTGGTGGGGAAGGGCACCCCTCTGCATCCCTTCTAGGCAGCTGTCTGCGCTGCTGTGGGTTGGTCCCACGTGGAGGTCTGGGACGCGTCCCGTGGCGGCGCACTCGGGGGACGGGAACCCCTGACCCATCTCAGAGCAGGGGCCAGCTGCCTTCCCATGGTCCGCTGCGCTCGCCTGGACCTCAGCCTGAGGAAGGGGGAACCTCCTCAAGCGCTGGCTGATTTGCGATGTCCTTGGTGCTACTGCCGCTGCCTCCTGCTGCGCCTCCACTGCCTGCACTCCGCTGCTGCAGCTCGGGGGGGGGCCCTCACCCCGCTCGGTGGGGGGCGCGATCCACCGAGCTTCCTCCCGAGCTCTTCGATGGGCTCATGGCTGGTGCGGGGACCCCGTCTTCGTGGCCTACCTGGCTGCCAGACATGGCGGGGCCAAGCTCCGACTCCAACGGGCCCTGTCCTCCTCCCGAGTCCTCATCGGGAAGTGCATGGTTCTTGCCCTGCCGACTTGCCGCTGCCTCCTGCGCTCGGGCATCATGGTGCGAGAGCTGCCGCACCAAGGAGGAGATCTCCGCCCACCACGCATGGATCTTCCTTTCGACCCCTGCCCATGGCGTAGAGGTGACGGTGTCCTTGATGCTCACGCTCTTGTAGCTCGGGGGCCTGCTGTGCCCGAGATGTCGTTCTCGCTCTTCCTCTGGGATGCCGATGCTCTCGCACAGGCTGAGCTCGAGGGTGCTTGCGAAGTGGTCGTACTGTTGCCCCAGGTCCAGCATGTCCCTCTCCATCATCTTGCCGACGACAGTGTGCTGCAAGTGCTGGGGCAACTCGTCGTAGGCACGCAAGCTGACCCGCTCGGAGGTGGCCTGCCACAGCTCGTCAGGGATGACGTGCTGAGCCTCCTTGTCGTAGTACAGCTGCGGCGCTGGCTCCATGCCGTTCTCTTCCAGGTCACATCCTGCCTCTGCCAACGCTTGCTGACGTCGGCGCATGGCCTCCTGGCCTCCTCGCGCCGCTCGTCTGCAAGCGGCTCTGGACTTCGGCATTCTCTCAACTGCGACTGGTGGCGTTATGGCTGCTGGCCTGCGAAGTACCCTGCCCTTGAGCATGAGAGGCCGCCCTTTCAACATCAAGCGGATGCCGAAATGCGGCTTCCACGGCACGGTCCTTAGCAGCTCTAGCTGGTCAAAATACGGCGCCAGGCCCTGCGAGATCAGCGCGAAATCGATGCACCTGGCTTCACCTCCTGCTGGGAAACATGTGGGGGCGCCATCCTCCGCCGCATCTACTTGAGCATTCAGCACCCTGGGCCAGATGCTGTTGTTGAGCTCCGACGGCGTCATGTTGAAGTCCCCAAGCGCTGCCCATGGCCCTCCCCAGACGGCCATCTTCTCCCGCAGGTCGCAGAGGATGTCGACGTTTCTCTCTACAAAGCCCGTCCCACACTCGAGGTAGACGAAGGCCACTGCGAAGCGGACCTTGTGCAGGTTGGAAACCACCACCGCGACGTCGCTGCCGTCCTCGTGCAGGCAGTGCTCGTCGAAACCCGCGATCCTGTCCTGGATGTCCAAGGATCCTCGCGTGATGGCACACGTTCCTCCTCGAGTGCCTTCTCCTTCTCCTGGCCGTGCCTTGGCCCAGTAGTTGTGCATGCCATTCCTCCTGAGCGCCGCTCTTGCCTTGCTTATATGCGCAGGGTGGCGGAGGTGGTGCTCCGCGATGCCAATGATGCCCCTGTCCTTGGCATCGTTGATCTCCATGAGGTAGCCCTGTGCCTGGGGGCCCCAGGTCGTGACATTGAAGAGGTCGATGTGGCAAGGGCGGCGAGCCTTCTTCGCGCTCGCCTTGGGGCGGCTACCCTGCTGAGTGGTCACCTTGCCCTTCTGCGTCGACGACTGTCTCGGCGCGCCTGGCCTGCGAGACCTTCTCTCGCGCCTCCTGGATGTGGGCCTCCACTCTGGCTCGGCGTGCCTCAGCTTTGTCCTGTTCTGCTGCACCTGCTTCTGGTTGGGCAGCTGCTGCGGCGCCGTTAGGCGCAGCCGCGGCAGCTGACCCTGCTGCCTCAGCGCCTGTGGTGGCACCTCGCTGAGGGGCTGGGCTGGCGGCGCAGACACGCTTGCCTGGTGGGGCTTCTGCTGCTTCTGGGTCTTGCTCTCCGCTCTTTGACAGGCGCTTAGTGCGGGCCTGCTCGAGCTGGCGCAGCTGCTCCTGGTGCCTGGCCGTCTCTTCCTCCAGAAGTCGCAGGTGCTTCGCCGTCTCCTCCTCGTGCTCCTTGACCGTCTGGGCCATACGCTCGCCCTTGGCCTTTGCTGCTCGCCAGACCTCCTTGTCGGGCTCGGACCACTTGTGGAAGTCGTCAGGCTCATGCTCGAACTGCTCCAGGAGGGCTGCCAGAGTTGGCTTCTCGGCTGCGGGTTCAGCTGGTGCCTCTTGCTTGCCGACTGTGGCCTTGAGCTTGTCGAACTCATCTTCAGCTGCAATGGAGGCTCCCATAGCTTCACGAAGCTTGCGTTCACTCTCAGCCAAGTACTGCTGGGCACTCTCCACTTGCTCCCCTGCCGATCGTACCTTCTTCTGGAGTTTGTCCAATCGCCGAGCTGCTGCCTCCACTGCCTTGAAGCCAACGACTGGTTGTTCTGCTGGTGGCTTGGCTGCGGCGAGCTCTGGCCAGAGGGCCTCGTAGTGCTGCCTGAGCGGGTCGTCCTTGCTGAGCTTGCTGTATGCTGCTGCGGCGGCGGCCTTGAGATCGACGGTCTTGTCGTGAGGTGGTGGCTGGCGTTGGTCTCCTTGCCCTTTCCCGCCTGCACCACCTCCTGGCTGCCAACCATCTGCCCAGCTGATCCTGGGCGAGGTTCCTCCTTGGGGCTGTGCTGCCAGCCACCCACCATCCTCATCACGGAAGACATGTCCGTCGGGGACGAGGCAGGCGAGATTCTTGCCGCAGGTGCAGAGGTCGCCCCTGTTGGTGATATTCTTGCAGTGGCGCCATCTGCTGCACCCGTCACACACCACGTAGCTGCTGCGAGGAGGGCGACTGCCACTGCTGCTCCTCTTCCACGGGGGCACCCTCTGGCGATTCGGGGTCCCCGACCAGGCGCTGCCCGCCCCGCGTCCGCCGCCGCCACTCCCCATGGCTGCAGCAGTGCCGCGCGCGCGCCCGACGCCCGTCTGGGAACTGTCCTCGGTCCAGAGGTCTCCCTTCGGCTTGGAGGCTGGACAGCCCCCCAGGTCGCCATCTTGAGCCAAAATGGCTACGGGGAGGAGGAGGAGGAGGAGGAGGAGGAGGAGGAGGAGGAGGAGGAGGAGCAGGAAGACGAGGAAGGGGAGGAGGAGGAGGAGGAGGAGGAGGAGGAGGAGGAGGAGGAGGAGGAGGAGGAGGAGAGGGAGGAGGAAGAGGAGGAGGACGACGACGAGGAGGAGTCGGGAAGAGAGGGCGACTTGCATGAAGCAGACGGGTCCTTGGGGAAGCGGGCCCTGGCAGCCCTGGGCCTTTCCCCCCGGGACCAGCTCGTCATCCCGAGAGTCGTGCTCTGGCAGCCCGCGGAGTGCCCGCGGAGGGCCCCTGGAGGCCAGCAGCGCGGATGGCTGCCGTGCTCAAAATTTCCGTGTCGATACGCGGAGTGTTGGCTCGGCGTGGTGGCCCACGTTTTGGCGAACGCACCGCGTCGGACCCACGTCTTCAGTCTGCGTGTGGAGTGCCTGCCGCATCATTACGCTAGGTGTGGCGCGTTTCGTATTGGAGCAGCGAAAAAGACCTCGGGGCTTGTTTCCTTCAGGACCCCTGCCGGGCTCGTGTGGATCACTCCGGTTCGATTGAGTTCGGCTTTGATGGCTTCCGATTCTTCAGTTGCTCAACGGAGGCCTACTAGCCTGCCTACTAGCTTGCTCAATGGAGGCCTACTAGCCGAGCCAAATATGTTCGACCTCCGATCCGACTCCTCGATTCGATTCAGTCGGTTTTCCTGCCCGTGTCCCTGAAGACCCGTTTGCTTCACGGTGGGGGCGAGCGTCAAATTGGGCGTGTCTTTCTACAGGAGGAATATTCAAAAATAGTCGAAAAAGAATCAGGGGGGACACTTGTTCTATCATTGTCTGACTATGTGGGAGTATTTTTTGTACTGTTTTGATTTTTCCTTCAAAATCTGCCTGTAGGAGGACATGCCCGACGTAAGGCGCGGAGGACGAGGTGAGGGATGTTCGCGCCGGTGCCGCTGTTTGGCCCTCCCTTGAGGCGGGCGGAAGTGACTTGCAGCTGCAGCGGCCGCGCAACCCCAGGAGCAGGGCGGCGCGCGCGCGGCATCGGGGGCGCTGGAGCAAAAGAAGGCCTCGTGCCCGAGGGGACGTGGGGGGGGCAGCAAGCGCAGTGCTGCGCCCTGAGGGCAAGTAGCTTTTCAGTGGTGCCCGTGCGTCCTTGCATCTTCGGCCGTTCCTTCCAGTGGAGGCCCATGCCAAGAAACACCCTGCTTGCCTCAAGGGTGCTCTGGGTTTCTTGGGTTTCGATGGTTTTGCGATCGAAAGCGTGACGTTCCCACACCCAAAGTCAATGGACGTCCTGGGATTTCAGGGTTGGGTTTCTTGTGGAAGGTCTCTTGTGGACTGGCCTCCACTGTAGCCTCTGCGGCGCCGCCTGGCGCTGCCGCTGCTCAAGAAGGTGAGCTCTTGGGCGACCGAGGCTCCTGCGTTCTTGCCGCGCGCCTCTTCGCTGTGGGCAGCTGTCCGCCGAGCCTTTTCTCCGTGTCGCGGTGGACGCACATCCGAGCCCAGCAGAAGGCACAGTCAACCCGCACAATAAGAATGGGCAACCTTCCCAAGGGTAAATTTGCATCCGTGCCCCTTCGGCCCATCCTTGGCGACTTTCGCTGGCCAGCCTCGTCCGAAAGAGGTGCACATGGGCCTCCAAAGGCCCTTTGCATCCTCAACCGCGCATCCCTATGATACACGCCGGTCGTTGAAAGTAGGTATTTTGGGATTCCCAGATCCCAAGCTACTTCAAGCGCCTTCCTACTTCAAGAATCGACATTATTTTGCTGTGTTTTGTTATTCTCTGGGAGGACCTGGACCCTACTTCCTCCTCCTCGTTCCTCCTCCTCGTTCCTCCTCCTCCTCCTCCTCCTTCTCCATACCGACCCATCCTTCCCTACACTTCTACTATATCCCCCTTCCTACTTCATGTTTCTACCTACTTCTTCCTACCGACGGGTAGGCCACTGGGGGAGCGATGATAACTTTTCCTACTTCATGTTTCTACCTACTTCCGACGGGGGAGCGATGATGATCACTTTTCGCGCGTCGCGGCCTGTGCTGGGCAGTCGTCCTTCTCCAGGGCGGCCCTCGCGAGGGCGCGAAGAGAATCGCGGGGCGCGATGCACGAAGTCAGTTGAGCTAGATGGAAGCGGAATGCCAGCAGAAGAGGCGGGAGCAGAAGCTGGCGTTCCGAGAGAGGCCAGTATGAGTGCACATCGGGCTTGTGGAGCCGGCCACACGGACTGCGCAGGAGAGATAGCCTGCCAGCAGGTTCCCCAGGGTAGTTTCAGATTGCCCAATGGCCCCTGTTCCAGCGGCATGTTCTAGTTCTGGGGTTTTCTTGTGTCTGGAATGCCAATGACGCTCTTGTAGCTCCAGCCCATACACAAAAATGTTTGTTCGGCCACTGCTGCCGCCGCAATTGCTTCAGGAAGGGGCGTCCTGGATTACTTGCTAGCTAAAACCATCTGGCAGGAGCCATCGGAGGACAGCGGTAAGCATTCAAGGTTCAGCCCTAGGACTATGAAAGTCACTCGTCTTTGATCGTGCGTATAAGCTGGCACATGCGTATGGTCCCACAGAGGTCAACGAATATCTGGTATCAGATCTCCGGTGTCGGTGAGAAAACGTCCCCACGCCATCAGAGATGCCATATGTCTAATATTAGGTCTGCCGTCTCGATGAGTGGTCATCGTAGCACGTCCATGTGGATCTGCTACCTCGAACAGTACACCAATACCCAATCAGCGGCGCGCTGCACACGACACTTGCTTGTGGTCCAGAAAAAAAGCAAGGCCCCATAGTCGAGTGCACCCTCGCTTTACCCATGGTTGCAGCATTGGGCTGGGCTCTCGGTTCACCTTCTAATTTACTAGGTCGTTGTGTTCTTTTGTTCCAATGGGTCTGGCGCGTGGAAGTGCCATCCGTGCGTCCACTCTCCGAATGCTGCTAGTAACGTGTGGCGTCGCACACTGTTCCAGCGAGTTCCGCTTGGCCCGATAATGTTGAGCAATGTTGGTGGTCATCAATGTTCTGCGTCGTGGTCATATTGAAATGGTTCAGCTTGTCTCCACCGCTGGAAAAGGAAAAACGCGGGTAAGGTTCTGCAGATATTGATTCGCCCAGTATTACCAGGGCAAGCCTGTTGGAAATCCGCAATCCCAATCCAATATAGTGGATTGGAAACTACGGTTGCATGATCTACAGATTGTATGATGCGCCATGCAGCGCGCAATCCCGAAGAATTCCCGACTAATTTAACGAAACGTTGGTGTCATGATTGTGTTTGCCATCTGTGATTGTTGGTTCGGTGGCGCGGCCCGCAGCCGCAGGCACTGTACAAGTAATTGCAGAGTAGGAGCCACGCGTTGTAGGTGTGAAGCATGTTCTACTTGTCTGCGGCTTGTGGGATTCCGAAACGTTCTACATATGAGTTCGTTCTGAAAGGCACCGCTAAAATTCGAATCGCTCGTCCCGAATGATTCTTGTTGTGCGCCCAGGCCATTGGCCATAGGCGATTGGGCAGCAAGCCCCGGAGGGCAAGGACCAGGTTGTTTGCTCCTGGTTGCAAACAAACTTCCCGAGATTGGCGTCGATGTGGCATGCGTTCTGGACGCTCGCTTGCACACTTACGTAGACGTGGACATCGTCGTCACGGACGCCGACGATAAACATGTCATCCAGGTAGGCGATCCCATCAGCTTCTTTTGGCAACCCTGTTTAGATATGTTCGAAAGCATTGTGCAGCGCCAGGCAGAGCAGTTCTGGCTGTAGGGCGTCACCTTGCGGTGGCGAGCCCAAGGGGGGATGCACAGAGGGCCTTCTCAGAAGGTTCGGAAGGCTTTGAAAAGTCCCCTAAGCCTTCTCTGGCGACAGAGACGGCTTCTCAGAAGGCCGCAGGGTTTCTGAGAACCCCGCCGCCTTCTGAGAAGGCGTACCCCCTCTCACTTCCCCCCCGGGCTCGCCGCAAAATGTTGCTCTCTGCTTTCGCTTTGTGGTTAACCTCGCCATTCGGTCGAACGAATCTCCGTAAACGAACACATTCAATGAGCGAATGTAGGTTTCAAGAATTGCGAAACCCGGTTGCGTTGGTCTCCATGCGCAACCCAATGCACGAAATGCATCTCCCTCTTGTCATACTGCAAGCATCTGCAGTTTTCCAAGTCAGCCTCAAGCAACCGCGGAGAGGGAATGGAAGCTTACGTGGGTCTGCAAGCACGCAAACTTGGGCCCGCAATTGGAATGCGTCATGGGAAGCCGCGTCCGCAATTGACGAAATCTTGCTCTGCAATATATGGAAATTGCGGTTTGCACTAACGGAAACCGCGCTCAGCTGATAGAGAAGCCCGGGTCCCCAATTATGAAACCAATGTTCTATCATTGCGACATTTTTTTTCCGGCGTCTCCGATTTGATTCAACGCAATATTGTGTTTCAATATTTGGTTTGTGATTCGGCGCGTGTGGTCCGTGATTCGGCGCGTGCAGTTTGTGTGTTCGTCGTGTGCGGTTTCTGATGTCAGTGTGTGTTATCTGGGATTCGTCGCGTGCGGCTTGTGATTCAGTGCGTATTGTTTGTGATTCGTCGTGTGCGGTTTCTGATTCAGTGTTCTCTGTGATTCGTCGCGTGCGGCTTGTGATTCAATGTGTGCTGTCTGAGATTCGGCGCGCGCGGTCTGCGATTCGGCGCGCGCGGTCTGTGATTCAATGTTTGGTCTGATTCGGAATTTGCCGTGCCTCCCAGGCCCCCTGGCTGGCCATGCCCTTGCCCTTGCCCTTGACCAGCCCTCCTCGCTCCCTCCCCCTGGCCTTCCTGGCCCACTCGTTCGTCCTCTCCCCTGGTCTCCCTGGCGTTGCCCGCTTTCTTCTAGGGTTCGGACCTGTTTATTCTCTTGCACAGCTGTGTTCTAGAGCTCGGGCCTCTTTATTGTCGTCGTCGCTGTTCGTTCCTCTGTCGTTCGTCCTCCCCCCCTAAGCGTCTTGGCCTCGCCCTGGACCGACCTCTCTCCTGGGCTCCCCTCGTTCTCCCCCCCATGGCCTCCCTAGCCCACCCCTCGGGCCCAGGCCCAGCTCACAATCCTTTTCCCTCCCCATTGGTTCTTTTCGTCGTGCTCCCCCCCTGGCCTCCTTATTTTCGCCGTTGTTCGTTGGTTCATCGTTCGCTTGGCACCCGCCCCTGGCCTCCCTGGCCCCCTGGCCTGGCCATGAACTCAACCCTCCCCCCCCCCTGCCCTCACCCTGGACTGAGCCTCCCTCGCTCTGCCTCCGTCTGGCCTTGCGCGCTGTGTTCCACAGCTCAGACATGTTGCACAGCTGCGTTCTGGACCTAGGATTTCGGTGAGGTCCCACTGGAGCTCCCCAGGGCGCGAAACGCGTGAAGGATATGCTGGAATGAGCGGGGGCATGTATGCCTTGTGCTCTTATACTGTATGCGAACGCACCCACCAGGGCCTTGGAGCCAAAAACTCCTAAATACCTCCAGATGGGGCCCATCATCAACCAAAGTATCATGACGACGAAACAGACGAAAATGGTGGGTTTCACGCGGCGCTTGCTTCTAAGAAGCAGAGGTCTTTTTAACACCACGGTTCGGTTCAACCTAGTTTTCCTGAAATAAATGGCACGCGAACCTTGGCTCTTACACCAAATAACAGGAACATGTCGCGTCCATCCTCCAGAAGAGTTTCCTTCCGTGATTGGGGGGGAGACGAACGACGAGCAGAAGATCTGCAAATATTGCACATCTTCGATTTAGAACAAAGTTGTGCAAAATGATAAACCATTTTGAATTGCAAAACACAGCGTAAAGCCCCGTCCGTGTCTATTTTGAGGAGGGAGGAAAGGAAGGATTTGATGATAAGGAGGATGAGTATGAAGGAGGAGGAGAAGGGATGAGGATGAAGATGACGGATACCCAATGACGAGGCGACGAGAGTTCAGCTCGAGGCCAACGACCCAAATCACAGGCCACCGACGGCAACATGGTCCGTGAAGGGATCATGTTCCGACGGGCCGCCGACCCGCGGAAGGGGCTTCCTGGAGCCTCTTGATGTTTCCGGGTGCCTCTTGTATTATGCATGCCCTCGTGGAGCTTCTTGATGCCTCCTGGAGCCTTTTGGTGCCTCCTGAGGGTCTCCTGAAGTCTCCTGTGGCCTCTTGGGGCTTCCTCGGGTTTCCTGAGAGCCTCGTGGAGCCTCTTGGGAACTTTTGGGTCTCCGGGCGCCGCCTGGACCTCGCAAAGAGTTCTAGGGGCCTCTTCTTGTTGCATCCTGTTGCCTTTCGGGGCTTCGAAGTCTGTTGAAGCATCATGGAATCTTTTGGGACCCAGTCGGGTCTCCTGAGGGCCTCGTGGAGCTTCTTGGGACCTTTGGGGGCCTCCTCGGGCTTCCTGAGGGCCTCCTGGGGCCTCCCTCCTGGAACCTCCTGGGATTTGTTGGGTCTCCTCGGGCCTCTTAAGGGCCTCCTGGGGCTTCCTCGGACCTTCAAGGCCTCCTGGGGGCCTCCTGGGGCCTCTTAGATCTAAGACCTCTTGGAATTTCTTGGAACACCCAAGAACATTCCTGAGGCTGCCCTGATAGCAAGCGCCTCCTGCCACGCGGCGATGGCCTCCACGAGCGGCACAGGCTTTGCGGCCTCGTCGGCAAGGATCATCATCTCAAGCTCGGGTTCCAGGGGAATGTCCACCACCTCGCCCGAGGGGGGCGGGATCGGCCGGATCGAGGGGTGCGGGGTCGGCGATTGCATTAACGGGAGCCACAGCGAATTAGCATCCAAGAGATTATCGGAAATAGTGTCTTGGGAGGTCGGGCTTGGGAAGTCAGGCTGTTCCCGGAAATTCGAATCTTGTGTTTTTGTAAATTTTACTTTTGGGAGAGCTCGGGACACTCTCCTGCAATTGCGACGTACCGACAACTTTTTGGGGGGCGCCCGAATCGCCCTGGACCGCAAGAAGCCCGAGGAGGTTGCAGGTCTTGTCGACCCTCGGGTTAGGATCGAAGCTTGCGATGATGATCGACGCCGAAACCGCGGCGAAGCTTGCGCTTTTTGGTGGAAGCCATCGCCTCGTGATACCAGGCGCCCAAGAAGTCCCAAGAAGCCATCAAAAGACCCAAAGAAGCGTCAAAAGGCCCCAAGAGTCCTCAGGGCTTCAGGGAGCCTTTGTACGAAATCCTAAAAAGTTCCAGGAAGCCCTTGAAATGTTGAGGAGGCACCCGGAGGCCCTAGGAGGATCCTTCCGCGTCGCTGGCAGCCCGTGACCCATCAGGAACCATTTAGCCGTTGGTGGCCCGTAAATCAGATCGTTCGCTTTGAGTATTGCCGTGCGTTTCCTTATTTCGTCTCCCTTATCCTCATCCCCATCCCGCGTTCTTCATCGTTCATCCTCATCTTCATCTTTCTCATTATGTTATTTCCTGAATTTTCTTGTTCGGTCTTTCTATCCTCGTCCTCCACTTTATCCTCCCCTGCCTGTGGGGATAATTGCCCTCTCTGGGGGCACGAAACGCACAGGTTAGCGTTTGTCGCTCGCTGGCGATGTCTTCATTTATGGCGAGGTGGAGGAGGAGGGCGAAAAACAAGAGGAGGAAGAGCAGGAGAAGGAACAGCAGCAACACCGCCGCCAATGCCTACACCCGCCCCGACGCTGGCACCATCACCTTACCTCGAGGGGGTTGCGGATTGGTATCGTTCCGGATAAGGTTACGCCAACCATTATTCCGGATAGCGATTTCCACATCAGTATACAGCAATTCCCGGAACAGTATACAACCATTTCTGGATCAGTATACATTCATTTCTGGATCTATATACAGCCAGTTTTGAATCAGAGACAGACAGAACCATACGCCAAACTACAGCACGGCGCTCTTGCTGAACGAATCAGACACGCCAAATGCGTGCACAAATTATGCCAAACGCATGCAACCATGTGACACGCGAAATGCATGCCGGAAAGAAAGGGGAGGGAAGGAGGGAGAGGATGACCAGCCGGGATGATTATGGTTTTACCCATGGAACGTCCAATCACAAATATTGCAGTATTCCAAAATCTGCATGGAAGACAATACAGCTTTTGATGCGATATGTGACGTAGCAGAGAGATTTTGTCAAGCACGAATTCCAGACGACATCCGCAATCTCCTGCACGTTTCCACGCTGACAGCCCTGAAGAAGGCCAACAATAAGTGCGAAGCATCGCTGCTGGCGGTACATTCCGCCGACTTGTAGCGAAAACGCTTGCCCGGCAACACCAAGATAATTTTCACACTATTGTCCGACTTCTGAATTTTGGTTTGAGCGACAGGAGCGGCACCGACTCAGCTATTCTCTTTTTGCGGTACCTTACAGATGCACATCCAGGGAAGGTGATTATCAGTATTGATGGCGTCGGTGCTTCCGACCATGTCTGCAGAACGCGTATGTTCAAAAGAATATTGGCGAATTCCAGCTTGCACGGCCTCATCCCATGTGTGCGTTTGTGGTGCGGAATCACATCTAAGTTTAGGCGGGTGGATGCAGCTGGCCAAGCACATAGTATTTTACAAAGAGACGGGGGGAACAAGGAGACGCATTGATGCCAGCTTTGCTCTGTTTGGTTATCAACGTCGCTTTCAGAATTATCCGCAACAACTTACCACCAGGTGCCGAAATGATTGCATACGTTGGCGACATTTACGTGGTATGCGACCCACCAGAAATTGATTACGCATTCCACTTGGTGCGGCAGGAATTAGCGACATCATGCCACATCGATGTCAACCTAGGGAAGTTGGCAATCTGGGGCCCTACGGTAGCCCCATGCCCAGCGGCACTCGCCAATACGTCCCCTGACGTTTGGAAATGCAACAAACCTCCAGAAGAACGTGATTTCAAAATTCTTGGAGCGCCATTTGGTACGGACGCTTTTGTGGAAGCATTCGGGGCTCGAATGGCTTGTGAGAGGGAGAAGTTATTACAACTTCTACCACAACTCCCCTCCCTACAAGCAGCGTGGCTCATGCTTTACTTTTGCGCAGCACCAAGAATTAATCAATTGCTTAGAACTCTACCCCCACGCCATTCGTATTTGCTGCGGCGTCACACGATGGCAGCGTGATGGAAGTATTCCGTACATTGTTCGGCATACCTGCATCGGACAATTGGTGTTCCAATTTGCATGGGGTCTCATACGATAATTAGGTTGCGCAAGCAACATTGCCATTGCGATTGGGAGGAATGGGGTTACGGAGTTCTACCAGGACAGCTCCTGCGGTTTACTCGGCAAATTGGGCAGACGCCCTTCTACTCGTGAGGTTCCCAAGCCATACGCGGAATATCTTATTCCACCTCTCGGGTGCCCAAGCCACCCCAGCAAACGACCCGCTCCAAGGCCTTGCTTGTTTGATGGACGCTGAACAAGCAGGCCATGCGATGGAGGGGGGGGCGAGCACAGATTAACGTGGCATGACATCGGCAGCGGAACCCGCCCGCCTGAGCCCGAGGACCCCGAGGGAGATCCAACGCCCCTGGGAGAGTGGACCCATGGCTGACAATTTCACGCGTCGAATGCCCTAGAATTGCTCGCACACCAACACCTACGAGACACCCTCCCAGCCCAACATTTCCGAGCAAACGCTGCCAATCGCGCATGGGGCCGCACGCGAGCGCGTGGCTGACAATTTGCCCGGTTACACTAGCGACGAGGATCAGCGATGAGGGTTTCCGATGCGCAATACGACGTCGACTTGGTATTGCTGCGACGGGTGATGGTCCAGATCCGCGCGGGCGTACACGGCTTGCAGACAATGACGGGGCCCGATTACATGCACGACATACTGGCATGGTTTCGGCATCGAAACAAATTTTGATCCAAGCAGGCGCAAGCGTGCCAGACCGCAACGATGAGCGCCTTCTCCGGAACACCCACGTCACAGTCCCACCATATGATCTACGACGACTCGACATTATTGCGCCTGGACTGGTTGTCGCCCACGGTGTGCCATTGTTTTGTGATGTAACTGTCGTTTCCCCAATTTCACGAAGTGGTCAACCACGTCCTGGGGCAAGCAATCAGGGAGGACGATTTGTTGCGAGAGCAGAACACGACAACAACAACAACAACAACAACAACAACAACAATTACCGTGAGGTCGTCTCAACTGGGCTTAGCAAAGTATTATCTTTAGGAGCTGTAACTGCTTCGGGAACGGTAGAATTCGCCCAGCAACGCCGACTGGGAGGCAAATCGCCCACGCCACGTTGCCACTGCCTGTCGCGTCGGAAAAAGCTATACAGCGCTGCCGCGCAGATGGCCTCACATCCAAAAACCGCAGCCACCATTGGAGGGACCTGCGCACTCGACGGGCCAGCTGCGCTGATTTGCGAGAAGCGTGCGCAGCTTTGCCGAAAACTGCGCTGGACCCCAAACTAAGGCGCCCGGCCAATTTCTTAGCACTGGCGGGCTGCAGCGCTCCACGCGACAGAATAAGGCTGATTTCGTTTTTCCAGCGCTCCAGTCTCGCCGCGCAGATCCCGAGCCGACCGCGCCATCTTCTTGGTCGAGGGCCACGCTGACCCCAAGCACCTGCGCCGACGGAGCATCCGACACGCGCTCGGCGCCGTCGAGCTCCCAGCCGAGCAGACCCGTCACAACGTCTCGCGTCACCTCTGTGGCACCAGTAGGGGTTGCGAAAAAAATCTCCTACATGTTGCCTTCGCAGGAGCGCTGGACAGCAGTGAAGCCTTCTGCTGGGCTGGGCACCTGGGCCAACGCACCAGCCCACAGCCCAGCAGGACAGCCTGCAGAAGCAGCCAAGCAAGACCCCAAGCCGAATTTGCAGCACAAGGGTGGCGGAGGGCGGTTGGTTGCGGCGCCGCCAGCGCTCCCGCCCTGCGGGAAGCTCGGCGCCCAGGCGAGTTGATGTTCGAGATAGGTTGTGCCAAGCGAGAAAAATAGCTAGCCACAGTTCAGGCTGCGCTCCAGCACGATGATTTACGGCTGAAGCTCGCCGACTCGCTGGCCGGCTGACTTGGGCAGGGAGCGCTGTGTTTGGCAAGTGCGCTCGCGCGTATCTGGCCGCATTGCATTGGCAAGCGCATCGCCGTACTCTCCTTGACCACACGCGCCCGGACGGCGTTGCGTTGGTGGGATCGCTTTTTACGGGAAATGCCTCAGAAACGCATCCTTTTGACCCCTAAGCTAAGGTACTGCAGCGCTGCGCTGTGTATATAGATGCCGCGCGCGACGGCGCAATAGCATGTGCCGCATTGCTGTCGTGCACCCGCGATTTCGGTTCTGGAGCGCAGCCTGGGTCTTTCGAGCGACAGCGATTTCTCGAAAGTTGCCGAAATCCGTCCATAGCGGATTGGAATTTCTTTGGCTAGGGCACAGATTTCACGAGCCACACCAGAATTTCATTCTGACGTTCCCAAGAATCGAGGTCCGGCATGGACAGTAGGCCACCAGTGTTTTTTTTTGGCGGGATGCCGGTCGGGAGCAGGGGCTGACCGGACGGATCCAGACAGAGTGCCTTGAACGGTTGCGTGTCGGCGTGGAACCAGGGCGGCATCCCCACATTAAGGTATATGCCTTCGCCTGCGCACATCCGACATTCCGCGCGAATCAGTTAGTCGGTCCCCGGTTTCCCCCCGTGGGCGCGGGCATCCCACGGGGAGCGCCGAGCCAGCCAATGCTTTGGTCAAAGTCCGAGAAGAGTACTGGCCCGAACTTGCTGCGCACTTCGCGCAACAAGCGGAAAGAATCGCGAAATTGTGTAAGCACGCCGCGGTGTGTTTTACTCCATTCCGGGGTTTGGCCCGTTCGCGGTCTGCTCAGGATGGTTGGCAATTGGCGTTATTTTTTTTGGCATCAGTCAGGTTCAGGACAGGTGCCCGGTCAATTTATGGTATCGATCCTTCTTCCGATTCCCGTTGCAATCAGCTTGATACGATTTCGGATTGAACTTAAATTGCGTTTTGGCACTGGTTAAAAACAGTTACTCAATCATGCTATTTGGTCTTGGTATCGATCCGGCTTCCGACTTCCGCTCCGACCCCGGTATTTACGTTAACAAATTCGTGTTGCATTTCGATAGATACGACGAATGATATGGCTCAGATTTTGCGATCGACCTATCAAAGAACCAATTAGGGCCTCAACGCTGACTTTCCAAACCTGGGTTTGATTACGCTTCCGACTCCTGCGACTAATTTTCCAAATCTGGCTGATATTCCCGAATCCATCGCTACCCACCCGATTCAAGTCTCTAGGCTTCTCTGCCTGCATCTTGGATGAAAAATTGCGAATATAAAAATTGTGCAGTGTGCGTGTACGCCAATACGACTGCCAATTCTTATCCCCCCCTCTTCCGATCCTTCCGCCCCCGATCCCTCCGTTCCTTGATGCCCGATCCTATTCTCTCCGCCAACCAACCCCCCAGCACTGGCAAAACGGCCTTCCTTCGACGACATATCCGGCCCCGGTATTTCTGAATCCGGACTCACCGACTCCCTGGCAATTCCGGTTCCGATTAAACATGCTTGACACGTGGACGAACTAGAACACAAAGAACACACACATCCGATGGATATCCAAATATCGTGACTAACGCTATCTACTATCGCACGGCAATTTTCCGTATCGTTTCCAGGAAGAACATACCGACGAATAACACTTGGACATACACGAATACGACAAACACCAAATCCTGAATGTGCGATTCTATATCGGTACCATTCTCTTTATGAACGGGTGGCTTCGTCCACAGAGCATAAACTTCCGTACACATATTCGCCATATGCGGGGGTGCGGATCGATGAAGCATCACATCCAAGACCACCAAGGCTTGACAAAATTCAGCAGCTCGTGGGATTGGGGCCGGCAGAGGCAACGGCTACAACAAGCGAAAGGACAGGTGGTATCAGACGATTGTGTGGATGCATTGCCATTGATACTATTCTGTTTTGCATTGGGAATGGTATTGCCAAATGTGTGTAAACGCATCACAAATGATCATAAAGTATCCGGCGGTTGCTCTCCAACATCGGAATTGTTCCGTTCAAAATTGGATCGAATCTACACGCGGTTATCTTTCAAATATAATTTGCCATATCGGTTCTCTCCAACATCAGGTGTCCGAATTGGGGAAGCAAGTCACCCTGCCCTCCACTCGATCGAGCCCTACAATTCTTGGACCTGGGACCGACAAATGAAAACCGTACGGCTGGAGACGGGAATCGACCATCGCGTGCGACGGCATCTGGATTGCTACGACCACAATTACGACCATTGCCACGTCAACCAAACGACGTATCACCGACTACGGTGCCAAGCGATCCATGACCAAAACCAAAAGAATGAAGGAGGGGCCACAACGGAACAAAAACGCTGGTCGTTACGTTTGTTCGAGACGCCTGCATCCCAGGGTTCGTCGCCGAGGCCTGACCCAGTCCTCGCCCTGCGACTCTGCTGGCAGAAGGAGCAACAATGTTAGTAGCGTGGGCCCCAAACTTTGTATTTCTAGCAAATCTATATTGTGCAATATTTGTGGATTAATCCATGTGGTGCAATGTTGAAACCTCGGTCGTGCAAAACATGTTGGGCTGGGAACAATATATATATATATATATATATATATATATGTATGTATGTGTGAGTGTTGCGCAATCTGTGTGGAACAACCTCTCTGGTGGCGACGAGGCGGCGACGGGGCGGCGACGGCGGCCACGGAGCCGCCACGCCGGCAGATTTACCCAGTTCCCTCAGAGCATGAAGCAAGACCCCCTGAGTGCAAGCAGTACTGCTTGGAAAACCTTTGCAACAACATGCTTTCGGAGGAAGCCGCGCGGACTTTGCAAATCTGCCCCCACCCTGACGCCAGGGGCAGCGCGGAAGGTGCCGCCAGGGAAGGCCAGCGCCGATCAAAGCAAACCGTGCAGAGCTCCGAACGTGTATGCTGATGACCGAGGCGAGAGAGAGAGGGATGAGTGCCACCAGGCCAGGGCTCGAGAAAGGGACCTGGCCCTGGCAGCAACTGACGTGGAACCCTAAACGTTCGTCCCAATGCCCGGGGCCCCCGTGTGCCGAGGAAGGGAGAGGGGGAGGGGCAGGAGGAGGGGGGGGGAGGGAGGGGGGAGCGAGATGGGGGGAGGGGGGGAGGGAGGGAGGGAGGAGGGAGGAGGGAGGGAGGAGGGAGGAGAGGGGGGGGGGAGGAGGGAGGTAGAGGGGGAGGGAGGGAGGAGGGAGGGAGAGGGGGAGGGAGGGAGGGAGGGAGAGAGGGAGGGAGGGACCAGCGCACAGCTTCGGATGATGTCTGAGATCCACCGCGCCCCAGCGCGGAGACAGAGGCCTGGGCCTCCGAGCTCTTCAGGAGGATGAAGCAGCCCCCGCAGCAGAGCTTGATGCTGCTGCCAGATCCCTGAGAGTCTGGCGGTAAAATTGGGCCAGGGGGACTGGGGGTTTGAAAACAACAGGTGAATTCTTCCCCCCTTTCGGGTGTCTTAAACTGAGAGCCTTTGAGAGACGGTCGGCGGCACCTGTACTCTGCGGCCCTTGACGTAAACACACCGAATTTAACCCCCTGCCTTGCTCCATATACGAGCCGCAATCTTTGCAGATAATCAGGGTTGACGAATTGTCTAAATATTCGAACCATAGGAGATTGTGCCGTTTCGGGTCCTGGGCCAGCTTAGCCATAGCAGCACAAAACCCTGGGCACTTCTCATTCTGACGGGCAATCTGAGATTGGCTAGACTTCGCCGTCACTCGGCAAGCGGTGCATGGCCATTTACCCCTTATATATTCCCAATTGTGAGTCGCGTCCGCAACCTCTGGCGCAACCGCAGGCGGCGGAGGAGGAGGCGGGGGAGGCAGAGGGACGGCCCCAGGGTCCCAGACATGAGGAGCGGACGCGGCTCCGATGGGGGGGTTGGAACTCATGGGGGCCTCGAGGCCCTTCTTGCCTCTCTTTGGGGCCAAGGCGGGCCACTTGGGGAGGATTCGAGCCAGGTATCTTAAAAATCGGCCGAGCAGTTGGGTTTGATTCGCGTGGGATTCGACCTCGGACCTGCTGGGCTGGGCCAACTTCTGGGCCGCCTGCTTAGCCGCCTTGTCGGCAGCATCGTTCCCGATGGCATGGGTCCGTTCCTCGGGGGAAGAAAACTCGGCTTCCAGATTCTGGTGGCCTTTCACCTTGCATATACAACTGCTAGGGCGGACGCGGCACGCGCCTGCCAAGACCTTGAAGCCGCTCATCGGAGACCTGCGAGAAAAGCGAGGAGCCAGATGGAGGTCTATAGCGGCTTTATAATCCGTGTGCACATGTGTTATCGACGGCGAGGCATGACAAGCTAAAAGAATCGCAAGCTGCTCTGCAGCTCCTGAGGTCTGTCGAAACTGCTGCCCCACCTGACCCGCGAGAATGGCGAATGGCTCGTCTTCTCGCAGGGAAACTACAGAGAATCCAGCCGCATGGTAAGCTGGGTGTAGTGAATTGTCGCAACTACCGTCAGTGTAGACTTGGCCTACGAAGGCCTCGTGCAGAGACAAATCTGGGTCCCTGCACCAGAATTCTACGTCTTCGATCCCGAGGCCGGGCCTGGCTCCCACGGAAAACTCGGGGTCCCGCTGAAAACCAAAACGCACCAAGGGCTCGTCGCTGCTCGACTGCAGCGTGTCCAGCTCTGTTGGACTGAAACATTCTTCACGCTCGTTCCTGGACAGCTCGCAGCCGAAAACGCGGTGCTTGATATCATCAGACTCGGCACCACAGGGGCAGACGGGGTCGACGGGATAGCCTGCATCCTTGGCTCGAGCTTTTGTCCAGCAACCTTGGGTAAGAAACGTCAAGAGACAGCCTCGCTCCTGCTTCGAAAGCGACAGATCTTTCAAGGCGGCGAGGGCAGCTGCAGGGTCTAGCCTAGCACCTGGAGCACCAAGCTTGCTCGCAGCCTTCTCTTTCAAAATATTGAACCAGTCAGCCTGCATGAGCTGCTGTACAAACGCAGGAGAGTAGCTGGTCATGGGGTATTGCAGGCCACTGCGAGAAACAAAAACGAGAGGGGAGGCCAGACTCCACCCAATTCGTTTGAGAGACAAAATCATGGCCCCGAAGGGCCCCCGAACGGCCGCCCACCTCTGAGGCGTGGAGCCCAAAAGGCTCTCCCCGCGGGCCTTGAGAGCTCTCAGCGAGGCCAGCGATTGACACGAATTGGTGGCGGCACTCCACACAAGCATATGCCACAGCATGGCAGGTCCAAGGGCGAGCTTCCAGGTGGGGTCACCCACTCGGATTAAGCTTAAAGTTCTGCTTCTAGTAGCACATTTGGGCCCTGCTAGCTTTAAATATTGTTGCTGGGCAATTGCTAGTTGCGAATTATTAAGGCCCGTCACTTCGTGTCCAAAGGATGTTGCTGCAAAAATCCCCGTGTTGTAAACCTTCCTCGTGTCACCTCCTCCTTTCTGAATGGCTCCCAACCTCCTCATCCTTCTCTTGATCTGCTCCATCCTCGTCCTGGTCAGCCTGTTCTTTCGCCATCGGCACTGGGGGGCCCCTGCAGCAGTTTCCACTCCGAGATTGGGGGCTGAGATGTCCAAGTTGGTGCCTGCACGATCCTTTAGCTTTTTCTTCAAGAGAGATCTGAGCTGCGGGGTCGAGGCTACCATCTGCGTCTTGGCTGGCGAGATGCTGCAGTCCAAATCCTGCTTGATACAGGCGAGCAAACGGCGGGTGCCCAAGTCGAGGCTGCTGACCACGACCTTGGGCTTCTGGCTGTGAGACTTCAAGAGGAGGTCATCAATGAACATGAAAAGGTCGAGGAAGGGGTTCTGGTGGGTCCAGGAGTCCAGGGGTTCCAGGGTGTACATCTGGATGAGATAAGTAGCAAACCCACACCCTGCAGCTAGACCGTACTTAGTACAACCGACATAGACGATCATATCCTGGAGGGCGACGAACCTAGGACTCGAGTATATGCTGATGATGAGCCTTAAGAGGGTAGCAGGGAAACCACTTCTAAGGGCTCGCTTGGCTAACTTGCTTCTATTGACGTGCTCGTAGTAGTTACTGAGGTCGTACAAAACCATACCAGACACAAAGGCTTCGCTCTTCTTAGAGTAGGTTTCGCAATCCAGATTCTGCTTGAAAACGAGCTCCACTATCGAATGTCCTGCTTGGTGGGCGAGAAAGGGTCGCCTGTGATGCCTCTCCCATTCGCGAGCAGCTGACTGACGAATGCGCGCCCACGTACGATAGAGGCCTGACATCATTCCTATGGATCTCATAGCTGGCTTTGTTGCTGTCTTATCCTGTTGCTTGTGCTTCATGATGAGGACCGAGGTGATAGCTTGCAGCTGCGACGGCATGAACCCCAGGCATTCTATGACCAGGATGAGCCGAGCTATGAGATCCGCCTGCAGTTCTGAAAGCAAGAGGAAGTGCCTCGGATGGACTCCGTCCCAGGTCGAGGCTGTTCTGGGGGGGAAGCTCTTGGCGGCTGCTTGCACCGTTTCACCTGTGAGAAGGCCCAGAGCGACGCGATCGTCGATATGACTAGGAACAGGGTTGGGTTGGGTCCTCATTTCCGTATCCCAGATGCTGGCAAGTCTTTCAGCTTCCCCCTCCACAATTCTCGACGGCCTGCCTGACCACTGGCCGCGGTGAAAGGTAGAAGCGGGCTTCCAAGCCTCAAGATTGCGCGTCCAGCGATGTGCCCAGCCAACGCCGCCTTGCAGTGAGGTCTGCACCCAGGAAGCCCAGGCCTTAGAGGCCGCCAGATTGCTTTTGCCCCTCTCCGAATCGATGGACTTGTCCAAGTCCTCGATCAGGGTCCCGATGGCGTCGTCGGCTGTGCCCATTGCTAGCGCACCTGCTGCGCTGTCGGAGATCAGCAGCTCGCCGAGCCGCTGGGAGGCGAGGAGCCCCTGCTTGAGACTCTCGACCTCTTGAAACACTTCTGGAGCATCTTGCAGCCCGGCGACGCCAAAGACTAGTTGCTGATGATCTTGATGATGGATGCTGTAGTTGATGTCCGTTAGCCTATTGCGTAGCCAACGTAGAGGTGCTTCTAGGGATTTCCAGCATGATCTAGCTTTAGCGTCTTTGTGCTTGGCTCTTACCCATTTGATGATAGGGGGGCTGGCTCTTGGAGTAGAGGAGTGCTTCAGCGGAGTGTCCGTTGCTCGGCTGATAGTCTGCTCCAAATCTTTGACGACCGTGAAATAGACGACGTCAAGTACTGCTTGCTTCTGCTTCTGGCTGAGAGGCTTGGCGGCATCAGCTAGTAATTCATCTGCATAGTCAAGTGCGCTTGCACTCTGAGTCCAGGCCAGCTGCTGGGGCTGAGGCCCGAACGGCCGTGTTGACGGCAGCCTCTGCGGCCGAACCAACACTGGGATCATGAAACTGTCGGAGTCCGAGAGGTCGAGACACACTGGCCTGTGGGGAGACATCGGATAATTGGCCCACGTGCGGGCCTTGTCGACATATTCACTGAGCGTCTTACTGATAATGAAATAGTCCAAGACCGATTGAGTTTTCTTCACACGGAAGGTTGGGCTCGATGGGGCAACCACTTGAAGGGAGGCCCTGTGGAGGTAATCGAGGCTCTCGATCCTGGACGGCGATAAGTTGAAATCTCCAGCAACGATGATCGGGACCCGCTCCTGATCCTGCTGGACGGCGATGTCTGCTAACAGGCCTAGGTTGACTTCTCCAAGCCCGCCAGCTGCTTTAAAATACGCGCACATGAGCCCTAGACGAGGTAGGCCAGGGAGCTCCAAAAGTAGACCAGTTAAGCGACTACGGTCCACTGTGCTCCTGAAACTCATGTTGGATATGCCAATGTCGAGGTTGGCTCTGACTAGAATGGCAACACCGCTTACAATCTGCTCATTGTCATTGAGTGCTGCTGGTGAGATATGCGCCAACCAACCCATTGATTGGCACCACTGAACTTGCTGCGAAATGACATCCCCATCTCTGAGCTTGTGTTCCTGGACACAAATCAAAGAACAGTCACAGGCAGCACGAGATTTGATGAACTGCTTGAACGTGGGCCAGCAGCTCCCGTTGAACGTGACGATGCCGAGCTTGTTAAAGAGACGGCGTCGGCGCCCCTGAGGCCGCGGCCTGCACAGCTGCCGCGGCACCGCGCACCTTCTTGGCCCTCTCGTCATCGGTGCCGTGGGAGGCCATGAGCTCGGAGAGCTGCGACAGGCTTTCGGCTGTGCGCCGATGGCCTGCAAAGTTGTGGGGCATCTCCTCATCATGTAGATCACGAGCTGCCACTGCTTCTCCACTGCCGACCGACATCGTCTCAGCTGCATCTCGCTCGGCGGCGGGCACGCCACGGG
Organism: Prorocentrum cordatum; assembly: GCA_963575745.1. Lineage (NCBI taxonomy): Eukaryota > Dinophyceae > Prorocentrales > Prorocentraceae > Prorocentrum > Prorocentrum cordatum. Next base: position 223,547 of record CAUYUJ010021904.1, on the reverse strand, counting down.
CTGCGGCGGCGGAGGGGGGCCCAGGCCATGGCGATCCGCCGAGGCCTGCCGCACCCGCGCCAGGCGCTGGCGGTGGCCCCCCGATGCCGCCGCTATCGCCTCCCGCCTGCGCCCCCATGGCTGCCAGGTGCTGCTGCTGAAGCTGGTCGAACAGCTCGGCGACCTCCTGCACCTTGGCCGTGAGCGCGGGCGGGATGCAACCACCCTCTGGAATCTTGGACTGAAGGGCGGCGCTGAGCAGACCTTGCACGTTGGAGTCTGCTGCCACCTCCTGTGCTGCTGCTGACGCTGCCACTGCACGCTGCGCTTCCAGCATCTGAAGTTCTTCACGAGCCTCAGCCTGGTCATGCAACTTCGATTTGTATTCGTCTGCCATCTTCTCGATCGAGGACGCCAAATCTTCGAGCTCGGTCTCGTAGCTGGCGGGCTTGCTCTTGATGGCATTGATTTGGCCCGTGAGCGATTGAGTCTGCTGGTCCAAACTCTTGCCCCTGAGCGCTTGCATCTTCGCTTGCTTGAGGTACTCAACTGCGTCGAGATATTCTTTCTTGTCGACTCCAACCCACTTGCGCCAGAATGAAACCTGTGCCTGAGCCAACGCCACTGGATCAGGCGGTCCCTCCTGGGACTTGGGTGCCTCCTCTGCCGCCTCAGCAACGGCGGCCTGAGGTGGCGGTCGGGAGCCGCCTCTGCGCGGGCCTCTAGGACGGAAAGCGTCGCCATCTGCCTTGTCACCCTTGGAGCCATCCTGCTTGAGGCTGGACCCACACAGAGAACACCACTTCTTGGGAGCCCATTCCCAACCACGGCAGCCACGCTTAGAGCAACAAGAATAAGAGCCCTTGCCCATGGCGGCAGCCTGCGCGGGTGCGGGAAAAGGAATGTAATAGTGGCCAAAATCAGTGAAGCCTGCGGGCCGCTGAATGGTGCAGCGTCGGGAGCAGGCTTTTCGGAAGTCGGCGCTGATGCCCCTCGAGGGGCGGGGATTCCGCAGATTGCGACTTGAGCCAAAATGGCTTGAGCCAAAATGGCTACGGAAGAGAGGGGGAGGGAGGGAGGGAGGGAGAGGAGGGAGGAGGGAGGAGAGGGGGGGGGGAGGAAGGAGGGATGAAGAGGGGGGAGGGAGGATGGAGGGAGAAGGGGAGGGAGGGGGGGGGGAGGGAGGGGGAGGGAGGAGGGAAGGGAAGGGAGGGAAAAAAGGAGGAAAGAGGGAGGGAGGGGCAGCCGTTTTTTCGCGGCGGCTGCAGCTGCGAGGGCAGGCCGTCGCGGAGCGAGCCTGCCGCGGGGGCCGCGGCGGGCCCGACGCACGCGGCAGGCGCCGCACGCGGCGGGGAGGCGGGCAGCGCCACGGCCGCGGGGCCTCGGCTTCGGGCCCCCCCGCCGACGGGCCCGAGTAATGCAGGCGTGGTCGGAGGAGGAGGAGGAGGAGGAGGAGGAGGAGGAGGAGGAGGAGGAGGAAATGGAGGAGGATCGCGTCGCAGGTGGGGGCGCGCAGAGGGTTAGAGGGCGGGAAGAAGGCTTCTTGGGAGGAGGCCGCTCCTCGGGAGGCGCTGGCCTTGCATCTGTAGACAAGGCCCGCGCCTTCTGAGAAGGAGCGGGCGTGCTTCTAAGAGGCCTTCCCCCTCCCCCTGCTCCCCTTGCGCGTGGCCGACGCAGGACGGGAATGATGTCATGCTTAGGATTGGCTAAGGGTGCGTCCCGTTTGGAACGTGAGGAAATCCTGGAGTTCCTCGAAATCCTGAAGCGTCTCATTCTCATGTCATCTTGGGCCTGTGAGGCATCGGCGATGCATCGGCGTCGCCGGCGTGGAGAACATTGTGCCCCACAGTGCCGCATCGCCGATGCATCGGCGGTGCAGCGCGGTCTTTCGACCACATATCTGTATTCACGCCCTCGCGGTCTGGATTCCTGGGTGCAATCCCGCGGATACGCGGTCGCACACATACGCCGATACGTCCCACGCGGGGCACCCGCGAACAAAAACGCCCGTGCCCACCCCTGGGGTCGCAGCCCAAGGGCCAGACCCGCGAGGCTGTGGAGGCGGATATGTTTTCTTCGGTGGCAGCTCATGGGAGCTTCTCATGCAGTCTTGCTGGCTCTTGCGAATCGGCGCCTACCAATGCTAACCCATGCATGCTAATCGACGGTAAGTCAACGCTGATCGATGCTACATCCGCGCTTTTACGACGCGAGACATTCTGGGAGGCAGGAAAGCCCAGAATCGAATCGATAAGTCGGATCGGCGATCGACATGAGTCGGATCGGCAGAAGTCGGCAGCCGAGTCGGGAGAAACCGAATCGGCGGAAGTCGGCAGGCCAGTGAGGCCTCCATTGGGACACCGGGATCCAGGGGTCGGAATCCGGAGTCGACTGGAACGGGAGTCGGAAGCCATCGGCGCCGCATCGAACCGAATCGGAGGAATCGAAGCGAGATCTGTGGGTCGGCTCCCACGCTCTGATATCAGGGGGGCGTAAGACCCGGGTACATGGGACTCGGAAATCCCCGACGAGGTCGTCAAAAAAATGACGAGGCCGAGCCTGCATTTTGACGAGGCCTCCCGCTGCAGACATCCCACGAAACTCCTGCTCGTCAAAATCCGAGTCGCGGCCGTCAAAAAACGATGGCGAACCCAAGTCCTGGCAAACCCGGGTCTTACGCTCCCCCGATGATAACGCGCTCTTCGCCCTCGAAGATGGAGCGCATGGGGGTCGGCCGGGGGGGAGCGCCGCGTCCGCCTCGGGCCGCTCCCATTTTTTTCCGGTGCGTGGGCCCCAGAGGTCCGGACCCTTTCCCCGGGACCGCTTCTCCGTCCCAGATCGTTCCCTGACGCGCCCGAGGCCCGGCGAGGGCCCCCAAAGGCCGAAAATGGCCCAAACCGCCCTCTCCAGTTTTTTTTTTTGGAGCGTCGGATCTCCCCAGACATGCGACGTCCTGATTCTTTCAAGACGGCGTCCCTGCAAATCCCGACCCTTTCCCTGGGACCGGTTCTTCATCCCGAGCCGTTTTCTGACGGTCCCGGGGCCCGGCGAGGGCCCCCAGGGGCCGAAAATGGGAAAACTTTGCCGTCCTGATTTTTTTTGTACGACGCGAGCATGCCTGGGGATGTGTCGACGAGTCGTCGCCGATTCACGCCCGATGGTTCCCCCCTTCCCCCGGAGGATGAGGATGAGGAGGAGGAGGAGAAGGAGGAGGAGGAGGAGGAGGAGGAGGAGGAGGAGGAGGAGGAGGAGGAGGAAGGGGAGGAGGAAGGGGAGGAGGAGGAGGAGGAGGAGGAGGAGGAGAGGAGGAGGAGGGGAGGAGGAGGAGGAGGAGGCCTCGAGGCCGCTGCCGCTATGCGTCTTCGGCGCGGCTGGCCGGCGCGGCGCGGGCGGCGCGGCGCGGCCGCGGGCCGGCCAGAGGCGCGCGTCACTGCTGGGCGGCGCGCGCCCGGGCGCGCTCGGCCTGCCTGCGGGCCGCGCTCTGCTCCGCCTCGCTGGACTTACACAGTGGAGGCCCAGGCCAAGTAGCACCTCCTCCTCGTCGTCCTCCTCCTCCTCGTCCTCCTCCTTCTCCTCCTCCTCGTCCTCCTCCTCCTCGTCCTCCTCCTCCTCGTCGTCCTCCTCCTCCTCCTCCTCGTCCTCCTCCTCTTCGCCCTCCTCCTCCTCCTCTTCCTCCTTCTCCTCCTCCTCGTCCTCCTCCTCCTCCTCCTCCTCGTCCTCCTCCTCGTCCTCCTTGTCCTCCTTCTCCTTAATTTGGAGGCGGAGGCCGGACAAGCACAGTGGAGGCTCCTGCCAAGAAACACCCCGCTTGCCTCCAGGGTGCCCTGGGTTCCCAGACGTGATCGCGTCGTAAAAAATGAGGACGGCAATTTTTTAGTATTTTTCGGCCCCTGGGGGTCCTCGCCGGGCCCCGGGAGCGTCAACAAACCTGCTCCGAGGAAAGGCTCGGGTCTTCCGTGGACGCCGTCCTGAAAAAATCAGGACGTCGCATGTCTGGGTTTCCTGGGTTTCGATGGTCGTGCCATGGGCAGCGTGACGTTCCCACACCGAAGATCCATGGACGACCTGGGGTGTCAGGGTTCTCGTGTGAGGTTTCTTGTTGACTGGCCTCCACTGTACCTACAAAGCCACCCTACCAACCCGAAGCCACCGCTGGGATCGTAGATTTCTGGTGGGGGGGGGCTCCAGAACAGTGGGGAGACACGATGGAGGCCGTACCCCACCCCCACCCGAAATCTGGCAGGGTCTGGGGCCGGGTTGGGTTGGGGTGGTTTGGCAAGCAGTGACTCTTTGGGTAAGCCTTCATAGGAGCCTCTGTGGATCTCTGCGGTCTTATCATAGGTGTGATTTCGGCAAAATCTCGTCCAAGTTTCGACCACTTTCGACCGTATCCGATGAAATCCTGCCGACCCCCCACATACCGTAAGGATTTTGACCCTCTGAGATTCCCATGGACCACGCAACGCCTCTGGTTGCGTAATCATCGACCTCGAACCAACAAAAAATGACTGCCCATGCTGGGCACAAACTGACAAATCCGTCGCTTCATCGTTGATAATGAGCCACGTCTACATCGCAAAGCGGGGGGGGGCCGGGAAGGGACATGCCACTCCCTAACAAAAACCTTGCCCCGAATTTGTGGCCGCCGCGATCGCCGCGGCGACCCCCCAAGCCGACCTGGAGGTTTGGTTTTGGGTCGGATATCACGCAGCGAGCCTCGCTGAACTGGCCGCGGTCGAACTGGGCGCTCAGCTGCTCGGAGTGCTGCTTCGCGAAGGCCTGACCCTAAGATCCTGGCGCTCCAATTTTTTCACGCTGGGCGATCTCGCCCAAATTCGGGCCCTGAGACCCTGCAAGATCGATGCAGCTCGAACAATGGCACAGAACCATGGGGTCTAAAGCTCCAATTGCGTTTTTGCGGGATGTTGCAAGTTTTCCGCAACGTCAGATCTCAATGGAGGTGCAACGGAGATTGTCTTTTTCCCTTATCCGATTACGGTCGTCACCCGCTGGGGTGGGGGGCGAAGGTTGGGACTCTGGGTGACGGCGACGTTTGGGCGGGGTGTGGCACGTCGGGGCGGGGGTGCGCTGCGATCGCCATAACACGCGTGCGAACACCAACATCGGGTGCAATCGTTACTGCTACCAAAGGGGGGGGGGTATGGGCCCGGGTAGCGACCGTGACGCGCCAGAGGATAAAAGCAGTCTCACGTTAGGGGGGGACCAGCTCAGGAGGGGAAGCGTCGAGCTGGAATCGGCGATGCATCGCCGCCGTCAGATCGGCGACAGGCCCGCGACGGCGGAACCGTACGGTCCTGGACGGGTTGTGCTACGGGCTCCTCTCGGCGATAAAGGCGCGATGGGGGGTCGATGCGTCCCCCGCTGAGCCTGCCCCCCCCCCCCTTAGCATTGCCCTTGGAGGCCTCGTACTTCCTCTTGGAGTCGTTGTAGCTCTTCTGGAAGTAGAGCGGGAAGCCGACGAAGAAGACGCCCATGGCCGCCAAGATGCCCGTCGTGAGGTACGGGGCCAAGTGCTGCAGACTTCTGTCGTCCCGGCCCTTCTGGGCGCCGTAGCAGTGCGCGTACTTGTTCGCTTTGAGCCGACGCCGGAGAGCCCGAATCGGCAGAAGTACTTAGCGTCGGCGGCTAGGCAGAGGGTGGCTGCGCTGGCGATGAATGGCAGGAACGGGGCTTCCGTTGGAGCGAATTGTTCCCTCTAGAAGGAACGCGGGGACCGTCTCTTCAAAACGAGGACCCAACAACACAGGTTGGTTGGGAAAAAACGAGTTCCCAACCGCTAAGGGTCACGCGTGAATTCGCCCCTCTAAGGTTACAGTGAGTTTTCATTCCGATTGCAGTAGACAACAATCAAAAGTTTTTCTTTATTCGCTTCCTCCTCGGTTGGGATCTGACCGTGCCTGTGGCTTTGCACGGTTGGGATCTCACCCGTTCGGTTGTGGTCTCACCCGACTGGTTGTCATCTGGACCGATCGCCCACCGAGAGGCCCTTGCTCGCGCCGCCCGTGTTCTGCCGGGGGGCTCGAAGATGTGGCCCAGAGGGGCTGGGGCCCATGAATAAGAATTACCATCTGCGTCTCGGATTTCCGGCACCCCCCTCCCTGGAGACACAAAATACCAAACGCCGTCGACGCGTGCACAACTCTTGGCCGCACAAGGGTAGGGAATGGCTCCCCGGCTGAGTGCCTCGAGGCCCCGCCCTCCCAAACATCTGACAAGGTCTTTTTCTCCCCAATCCGCGCCCAGGAGGTCCCGACCTCCGCCCGGGGCCAACTTCTCGTCCTGGGCCCGTTTTTGATAATCCTGGGGCTCGGTAGCGCGCCTCAGAAGCCGCAATCTGGGGGAAACGACAGGATGGCAACAAGCACATCGTCAGAAATCTGGGGCACCCCCCCGTGCCTCAAGTAAGACGAAGCCAAGACGAGGAATTCGGGGGCAGATGAATCGAGAATCTCTGAGATTCGGCGGCTCTGGAAGACCTATCGGGCGCCACTGCCTTCTCAGAGCGTTGCGGATTTATCCGCGTCCCAGCCCCGTGCGACAAACACCTACTCGCCCACACACTCTCCATTTGGCGCAAGCCCGAGCTGGATCGAACCGCGCAGCCGGATCGGATCGGAACGGAAACGGCTCGGACTGCCAACGAATCGCTCTGGATCGACTGGGAATCGGGAATCGTCCCAGCCCCGCCCGATCAGGTGCAAGTTCTGAGCCGCGACGGCGCGGGCCTCGGCGGCTCCAAGGAGCACCCGCGGGGAGGAGGAGGAGGAGGAGGAGGAGGAGGAGGAGGAGGAGGAGGAGGAGGAGGAGGAGGAGGAGGAGGAGGAATCGGGAAGGCCCCACCTCGGTCGAAGGTGCTGGTTCTGGCTCTCCCGAGATACAGCGTCGGGGCCTCGCCCTCGAACAGCCGCCTGCCCGGGCCCCCCAAGATCGGCGGCTCCAATTGGGTGTGGCCTGCAGAGGGTTTATAGTTTGCAACCGCCACCCTGGCGGGGGGCACCCTGGGGTGCGGACGAGGACCTCGACGGAGCTCCCCGCCGCGCCCCGAGGAGGCCCGACGAGGACAATGTCGTGCTCCCCGGGCCCCGACGGTGCCGATCTCAAACCACACCCCGGCGTAACCTTAGGTCGGGCATGTCCCCCTACAGGCGGATTTTGGAAGCAAAATTAAACATGCACCAAAATACCCAACCATAATCAAACAATGCTCCAAACATCGTCCCCACACTGTTCCTTCACTGTTTTGGAATATTCCTCCTGCCTGAGAAAGAGACAGAGAAAGAAAGTGAGAGAGAGAGAGAGAGAAAGAGAGAGAGAGAGAGAAAGAGAAAGAGAGAGGGGTGTGTATATATACCTATACGACCACCCTGCGGGTGATAAGGAAGTTGGAGGGTGGGGAGGGGGGTCAGCAATGGGCAACAGTGGTGATTGTTGCGATCTCACTCTGGATTTCGCTATCGATCTAACTCGATCGATCTCACCTTCGATCTCACTCGATCGATTTCACTGTCGATCTCAACTCTGGATCTCGCTATCGATCCCACTAACAAATTCCCTCTCGATATCACTCGATCTCACAATCGATATCACTATTCATCTCACTATCGATCTCAATATCGATCTCACTATTGATCCGACAATCGATCTCAGTATCGATCATCCTATCGATCTCATTATCGTTCTCACTATCGGTCTCACCGATGTATCGATATCATTATCGATATCACTACCGATCTCAGCACGTGAAACCACGGAGCACCGACGGGACACCGATGGGACCAACGGGACACAATCGATCTCACTGTCGATCTCACTATCCATCCCACTATCGATCCCACTATCGATCTCGCTATCGATATCACTATCGATCTCGCTTTCGATCTCACTATCCATCTCACTATCGATTCCACTATCGATCTCGCTATCGATCCCACTCGATCAATCTCACTATCGATATCACTATCGATCTCACTATCGATATCACGATCGATCTCACTGTAGATCTCACTATCGATCTCACTATAGATCTCACTATCGATCTCACTATCGGTCTCATTATCGGTCTCACTATCGATCTCACTATCGATCTCACTGTCGATCTCACTGTCGATCTCACCACGGGACACCACGGGACAACGACGGGACACCGGCGGGACACCAGCGGGACACCAGCGGGACCCCGGCGGGACACCGCGCGCCACAAATTGCCCGGCGGAGAACCTTTTGGTCCGGCCGCGGCCCAGCCACGACAGGACACTGGCGGGACACCAGCGGGATACCAGCGGGACACCGGCGGAACACCGCGCGCCACTGGTTGCCGGGCGGAGAACCTTTTGGTCCAGCCGCGGCCCAGCCACAGGAGAATTTCCTCTCCCCCGCCCACGCAACTTCGCCTCGCCCGCACGCACGGCACGAACACGGAACCGATTTCCCGGTGGGGGGCTCTCCGTTCCACTTCGATCTCACCCCCCAACCTCCGATGCAAGAGAGAAGAAGAGGGATAGAGAGAAAGAGAGAGAGAGAGAGAGAGAGAGAGAGAAAGAGAGAGAGAAGGAAAGAGAGAGAGAGAGAGAGCGCAAACAACACAGAAAGAGAGAAAGAGAGAGAGAGAGACAAGAGAGAGAGAGAGAGAGATACAAGGGAGAGCGAGAGAGAACAAGAGAGAGAGAGAGAGAGCGATGAGAAATGAGAGCGAGAGAGAAAAGGGAGAGTGAGAGAGAGGGAGAGAGAACAAGAGAAAGAGGGATATACACAACACATAAACAGAGCGAGAAAGAGAGAGAGAGAGAGAGTGAGAGAAAGAGAGAGTGAGAGAGAGAGAGATGATGATACAAAAAAGAAAAAGACAACAACCACTGCCCTCACCATTTCCCTGCACCATTCTTGCGCATGCGAGATACGGGAAACAGAAAGAGAAAGAGAGAGAGAGAGAGCAACCACTATCCCGTCCCATGTTGGCGGAGAGATTGAAGGGACGAGGAGGCGCATGCAGAAACAATACATTACGCAGACTAGAAAGCTGAGATACATCAGCCGAAATACAGCATGAGCGATGGAAGGGCGAGGTATCGACACAGAGAGAGAGATGAGCAACATAGTGAGAGAGAAAGAGAGAGACAAAGAGAGAGAGAGAGAACTAACAACAAAACATAGAGAACAACAACACATATAGACGTTCGGTATCTATCGGAACCCGTGTCGTTATCACCGTGAACGTTATCGTTGCCCTCGTCAGTCCTATTATCGACATCGTCATCCCAATCATCATCGTCCCAATCACCGTTCGCATCCGAACACGATGCGGTAGAACACTTCATAAACTACCACACTGCAGAAACACACGCGGGACCGTCGATGAAAATAGTCGGCTGGAAAGGGGCACCGGAGGCAGAAACTCATGACACCCTTTCGTCACGATTCTTTCGTGCCCCAAGGGCAGGAAAGCCCAGAATCGCATCGAAAAGTCGCATCGGCGATCGAAATGAATCGGATCGGCGGGAATGGGCAGCCGAGTCGGGAAACATCGAATCGGCGGACACCAGCAGGCTAGTAAGCCGCCGTGGAGCATTCGGAACCAACATCGGAATCCGAGGCCGACTCGAATCGGATCGAATCGGAAGAGTCGACATGAGCCCTGCAAGGGGGCCCTTCTTCTCCTCCTCCTCCTCCTCCGGCTGCTCCTCCTCCTCCTCCTCCTCCTCCTCCTCCTCTTCCTCGTCTCTCCTCCTCTTCCTCGTCTCTCCTCCTCCTCCTCCTCCTCCTCCTCCTCCTCCTCCTCTCCATCCCCTCCTCCTCCTCCTCCTCCTCCTCCTCCCCCTCCTCCTCCTCCTCCTCCTCCTCCTCCTCCTCCTCGTCGGTGGCTTCGGAAGGGGCCCCGCGCCTCTGCACCGCCCCGTGCGCCGCCCTCGCCGCGTCCGCGGCCGCGGCGGCGCCGCCCCGCAGCGCCTGCTCCGGCGTGGTGCGCGCCGCGCGCCGGCGCGCCTCGGCGAGCCAGCGGCGCGCAGAGCGCGCGAGCTGCTCGCGCATGGGCGCCTCGCCGCGGGAAGCTCCTTCGGAGCCTGGATCGAGGCTCGATCGAGGAGGAGGGGGACGAGGACGAGGAGGAGGGGGAGGGAGGGGGAGGAGGGGGAGGAGTGGGAGGAGGGGGAGGGGGAGGAGGAGGAGGAGGAGGAGGAGGAGGAGGAGGAGGAGGAGGAGGAGGAGGAGGAGGAGGAGGGAGGAGGAGGAGGAGGAGGAGGAGGAGGAGTAGGGGGGGGGAGGAGGGGGAGGAGGAGGAGGAGGAGGAGGAGGAGGAGGAGTGCCCTGGGCTATGATTTGCGACCCGCCTTCTTGGACGCATGGGCTCGATCGATCGAGGCCCGATCGGTCCTCACCGAGGCGCCTCGGGGGGGCGGAGGGGCGCCGCAGATGGATCGAGGCCGAGGCCCGATGGGTCCTCGCCGCAGGCGCCTCGGGGGGCGGAGGGGCGACGCGGATCGGGCACCGCGCGAACTGAACATCGTTGAAGAGATCCCGATCCTCCCCCTCCCCCTACTCGTCCTCCTGCTCCTCCTCCTCTTTCCTTTACTCCTCCTCCTACTCGTCGTCCTCCTCCTCCCAATCGTCCTCGTCGTCGTCGTCGTCCTCCTCCCCCCCTCCTCCTACTCGTCCTCCTCTTACTCGTCGTCGTTGTCGTCCTCCTCTCCTCTCCCTCCTCCTCTTCTTCCTTCTCCTCCTTCTCCTCCTTCTCCTCCTTCTCGTCCTTCTGTCCTTCTCTCCTCCTCCTCCTCCTCCTCCTCCTCCTCCCTCCTCCTCCTCCTCCTTCTCTCCCTCCGCCTTCTCCTCCTCAACCCCTCCTCCTCCTCCTCCTCCTCCTCCTCCTCCTCCTCCTCCTCTCCCTCCTCCTCCTCTCTGAGATCCCGGCGTTGCATTTTTTCGCAGCGGGCGTTTTCGGTCCCCGGGACCCTCACAGATCGATCCAGCTTGAAGAATGCCGCAGACAGATCGGGTCCCGGGGGGGGAAGGCTTCTTAGAAGCGCCCTGCTTCTCAGAAGGCCCCAGTCCATGGATCGGGGGATGTGCCCTGCCCAAAATGCGGTCGGTGCCGCCTCGTTCGGCGGCGGAAATCCGCGATTTCCCATGGAAACGGGACCCGTCGCTAATCCACGCCTTCTTGATCCATGTCTGCGATCGCATGAAAGAAGCAGGAGTGCTTCTGAGAAGCCTTCTCCCCTCTCCCTGCCCCCCTTCTGCGCGTGGCCGCCCACGGGCGCCTCGAGAGCCGCATGCGTCCTCGTCGACCCAGGTCCCCCTCTCGATCCTCCCTGTCCAGGAGCAGCTGGTGACCCCCCTGGTCTGGTGGCGCGCCAGAGGTTTGGACGCCTGGAATGGATACAGTCATCGGCCTGACCTAAGGAACGATACATAAGGAACGAAGCCCCCTTTATTTTCAAGGAGTAACGAATAAGGAACGATCAATAACGCATGCAAGCCTAAAGAACGACCGAACCCCTCTTGAAAAATAAGTGTTCCTTATTCAAGCCGTAATGCCCATCAACACATGTTGCCCAACACCGACAGCGGCCGCAGTTGGGCAGGCGGCTGTTTTTCTTCAGTGATCATCGTCCGCGGCGGCGCGGACAGCGAGTCATGTCCTAAATGAACAGGACGGGCTGTTGGGCGTCGTACCCATTCTTCCCGCACCAAAGTGAGAGGGGCCAGGCCTTCTAAAAAGGCGGTGACACGCGTCGGAAGCCCTCCGCCCTTCTGACTAGCTCTTTGCAGCTTCGAAGCAGGCCTTAGACCAGACCAGGGTCAGTCAGGCCTTGCAGACTCCTGCAAGGTCCTGCACCCAAGTCCGAGTCAATGCGAAGGATCCTGCAGGATCCTGCGAGATCTTGCACCCAAGCTCGGGTCGATGCGACCCTGGCCCTGCAGGATCCTGCAAGATCGGGCGCTCTGGCTGACCTCCGTTTGCGTTGACCCCCGTCTCAAGGCTCCCGACAATTCCTGGCTCCAACTTCCTGGCTCCGGGTCAGGCTCCAGGTTCTCGGTTCTCGGGCCCCGGTGCCCTTCACTATTGCTCCCTAGTGGGAGGGGGAGGAGGAGGACGAGGGCCAGGAGCGGGTGGGGAGGCGGGAAGAGGTCGATCCTCGACCCTCGATCCGCAGTGCTCGTGCCTCGATCCTCCGTGCTTCCAAGAGGAACCCGTGACCCGTGACCCCCCCCTCGAAGCACCGCCAGTGCGAGCGGGGAGGCCGCCGCGGCGCGAGGACTCGGCGGGGTGGCCGCCGCGGGGGCGCCGCCCCCCCGGCCGGCGGGCCGGGCCGGCCTCGAGCCCGCGGGGCGGCTGCGGGGGAGTGGAAGGGCGAGGGACGGCTGAACGCGGAGCCCAGACCCCCCTCGTGTCCAAGAGGGGGGGGTGCAAATCATGACCGGCGGCATGTGCGCGGCCCAGCGGGGTGGCCAGGGACGTATTAAAACAAGAAGAGGCGCTATGAAATCTGGGGAAATATCATGGCCCACGCCATGATATCCACCCCCCCCTAGTCATCACCCCCCTCTTTTCCGCCCCCGACCCCCCTCCCTCGATCGATGGGAGCTCGACGTCGCCCTCTGGATCGAAGCTCGATCGATCGGGCCTGGATCGAGGATCCGAGGGAGACTGCCGCGGCGAGGCGCCCGTGCGCGAGCAGAATCGGACGAGCAGTTCTCTAGTCGTGGCCAAAAAACAAAGACATGTGTTACATTCGTTTCTGCTTCTAGGGCCCCTTGCCGGACCTTTGGGCCGTGAAACGAATCGGCCCAGGACGGAAAGCCGGTCCTGGGGAATGGGCTTCAGTGGAGAACAGTCCGCAAGAATCCTTCCACAAGAGACCCAACCCTGAGACCCCAGGACGTCCATGGACGCTTGGTGCGGGAACGTCACGCTCTCCACAGCAAAACCATCGAAACCCAAGAAACCCTGGGCACCCTGGAGGCAAGCAGGGTTCTTCTTGGCATGGGCCTCCTCCACTGCGCTGCTCTCTGCGCGAGTTTGCCAATGGCAGGTCGGCTCGAGAGGCCTTCCGGGTCTGCCTGGCGTCTCCATGAGCTCTCCCTGGGAACGTCTCGGCCTAACGCCGGGGGGTGGGATCCTCCCTCCTACCACCATCGCGCTGCGTAGCACTCCGCCTTTGCGGGTAAGAGTGCAGGGGCGGCGGCGGGGGCGAAGGTGCTGCCCCCACGCATTGACCCCAAGTGATGTCAGTGACGCTCCCAGGTATTGCCCCCGTGTGCTGCTCCCACGTGTTGCCCCGAAATCTCGCCCCAATGTGTTGCCCCCCTCACAGTATCGCCCCCGGAGACGGAGAGGAAGATCGAACAACTGCATAAGCAGAAGCCTCCGGAGCTCCGACAGTTTGTGCTTACGTCTGAGGTGACTTCTGGTGCGAATGCGAGGACGAGGATTCTTCACGGATGAAGATGAGGGCACGCATGAGGAGCAGTAAGAGGTGGAGGAGAAAGAGAACGCTGGAAGAGGTGGCACGGGGGCAGCGCATGGGGTTGGAGAAGGGGGAAGGGGGATGGAAAAGGAGGAGGAGAACGATCAGCGGAGGAAGGGGGACGAAGAAGAGTACGTCCGAAACTATGGCGTGCTGAGGGGACGGCCACGGAAGCGAGGGCGGCGGAGCGACGGGAGCGCACCTGCTCGGGAGGCGCCTGGCTTCCCCGCTGTCGCGTCCGCAGCCAGCCGCCATTCCTAGAGCATGGATGCGGCCAGTCGCCGGACACCTAAACGTCTTCACTCGGTTCCCGGGAAACAGAACTACCCCTCCCATGCCCTGCCTTCGTTGCCTCGAGATCTTTCAGCGAGATTCTGCCAGATGACGGTGAACTTCCGGCTGTTAGAGCCAGGGTGTCGAATGTACGATCTATGCTTTCGAGGAGTTCTTTGCTGACTAGATTGTGCTTCAGAAGGACGAACCAGCGGTACTCAGATCTTGACAGGGTTCCGTCGCCATCCTTGCCAATTATGTCGAATAACTGCTGGGACATCGCCACAACCTCGTCCTCCGGCACACTTGCTCGCATGTCATTGAAGACGTAGCTGGCAACCTCCTGAATCATGTACACCATGCTCGCCACGCCAGAGAGCATCCAAATGATGCCGATCGCCCGCCCGAACTCCGACATGGGGGAGACGTTGCCCAGCCCTGTGGTGGTCAAAGCCGACACTGACATGTAGAAGGAGTCCAGCCACGTCTTGACGTATCCTGAAGGCAGCTGAGACCATGGGGATGATGAGATTCGGCGTCCTCTTCTGCCCCTTCCCCGTCCCCGTCCCCTCCTTCACACGCAATGAAGGCGAATCTTACCACCCCTGCTGTTGACGGCCGCCCTGAAGGTCCTCCGGTCTCAACGCACGCCTCGTAAGTGTCCATGCTGCAGTGGGGCACCCTCGAAGAGCCATAGGAACAAGTGCAGGCCTCGTATGCTGGGGGGGGCCTCAGCGTGGAGGTGCAGGATATCGCGACTAATTAGGACTCGTACTACTTGGGAACAACATGGCAGCAGCCAGAAGGGCGTGCCAGCTACAGACGTGCGCTCTCATGGGCGGGTAAATCAATCGAGGAGGCAGGAGGGGGAGACAACTTTCCTTTTCGGGCTCCTGGTGACCTCCTGGCTGGGGTTGTCTTCGGGGTCATCTTAAAGCCACCCTCTTGGGCTCTGTTAGAAACGTTTGGGATGCCCTCCTAGGACATTCTGGTGGGCAATTCGCTTATCTTACGGGATCTCGGAGCCTTCCCAAATGGCCCGAAGGAAGCTCTGGGAACGGAGGTAGGACTTACATAGACCGAGGTGTCCCTGGGCGGAAGGCACCAGAGCCTTCTGGGCCTGGTTTCGCGAATCTGACAGGTTCTGCGATGATCGTCAGCATGATTAATTCCTAAAGAGGACCGCCAACAACGCCTACCAACACTAGTCGGGCGTTAGGCAATCCATGCTGGAAAAGTCATCGGAAGGGGAGGAGCTCGGAGGGGGGGGGGATGGGGGACATGCCGAATACCTACAGTACACGTGCGGGACTAACGAAAAACTCCCCAAAGCAAAAACTCCCAGAGGTCCGCACAGATTTCATGCATCGGCGCGGGACGCGGACGCGCGGAGCGCGCCAGGCGCGGCGCGCGACGCGCCACCGAGAAAGGTCCAACTCCGATCCAAAATATCCGCTGGGCCCTCCGGAATAATAGGTTATGTTTTTGTACGGTGTCGGTCGCTCGGGCCCCCCCCGCGTATGTCGCGTAGAAGATAGTGCCGAACGCCAGGGAACACACGAAGGGGGCCACTCCGACCAGGATCTGCCTGACATCGGAGTCTCCTCTGTCGTCGGCGGTAGGATCAGTACTCTTCGATGGCCCTGCGTGTGCTGATGCCTGAAGGCCCTTCACGATTTTCATCTGGAGCTCGGTTGCCTTGGTGGTAGCGCGTAGGGTCTTCTTCTGTACAACCACGTCGACGATCTGCTTTGCAATAAACGCAATCGTCACCAAGCTGGAAAGCATGAGTAATGACAACGACATCTTTGTGATATCATGGGTCACCGCAACGTCGCCGAAACCGATGGTGAGTAAGCACTGCGTCAGCACGTATATTGCGGTTATTACACTCCAATCCTCTTCAAACGTTCCAATTAGAAACACGCAAACCAGTATGGACACGGTGGAAAACAACAAGCAAACTTGACGACCCTTGGTATGGACAATTTGCCCCAACATTTCCGGCTGTGCAGGAGACACTGTCTTTGAGGTCCGCCGGTGCCTGGCCCTAACCAAATACCAACTCTCTGACTGCGTGATCACCTCCAACGTCCCATCGTGACAACTGCTCAAATTGTAGACGTAGCTCTCGCCCGCTCCGCGAGTGTCAACGAGCTGACACCGGCCATCCACAACCCTCCAGCTGTAGACTGCGCTGCTCTTCACAATACCTGTAGGGCGAAGGGGGCACCAATGGTTGCTTCCGATCTCGATTGTGGAGCCGTCATAGAAGCTACCGTCTTTGCACACCCACAAGCCTACAAACTCGCTGGGAAAACGCTGCCGTTCCTGCCACGAGGCATCGGGCGTCGACCGAAGCGGAGTTGTCTCGTCTGGCTCCGAGATTCTATCCATGAAAGACAATGACATGAACGGAAGATCTCAAACCTGGCAGACCGCACATTGTAGTCGCCAGCCCAAAGGGCCAAAGGCATGCTAGATATTGGTAGCCTGTCTGTGGATGTCTTCTTGCTTCAATCGCTTCGCGCGCGATCGTCAGGCTGCCCACGCTGCTGGTAGCAAATAACGCGATCGCACAGGAGCCGTCGAGGGTCGACCTCGATGGGTGTCGGGCGATCCCTCAGCCACCTCAGGGGGAGACATCAGGTCGGAGACGGCCCCGTGAGTCTCGGGGGGGGCCCCGAAGTGACCCCAAGCTGGGGACGCCTCCAAGACGACCCAACAAGCCTCGAAGACGCGGTAATGCCGCCAAAAACGCCTCTGACCGAAGCTCTTGTGGTGCCCAAACCAATGCAACGTTACGTGCTTGTTACTTCGTGGGCCAAAAACGTTACGTTATGTGGGCCGAACACGTTACGTTACGTTGTGGGCCCAATCCTAAACTTCTATTGCTTCCATCTTACTTAAGGACCTCTTCACAAAAAATGATTTCGAGCACGCAGAGAAGTATCGAAACAGTGCCGAACGAGTATCGCCTCCCAGAGCCCGACACGTGACAACCATCCAATTCCGGTGCTCTCTTGGTGCTCAAGGCTAAGGTAGGTTGGACCATCATAATCCTGAACTGATTCCCCAGTCTGTCACCCATATGACGAAAGGGGGCAACTCACAACTCAACCCAACCATTCGAGAATCCTACGAGGCCCGCGAATGGTCCCAAGATTTGAGAGAGCGTGATCCACCGCCGCTTTACTGTGGAAAATTCCCCCCCCTTGTCCTTCCGAACCTGGGCCCCCCCCCTCCTTCGAAATCCTCCCCCCTGCTGCACCCCCCTCCTTCCCCCCGGAACCCCCCCCCTCACCCCTCCCCCCCCCTTCTTTCCGGAAAACCGGGGGGCTCACTACCGGTTCGAACCCCCCCCGTCCAGAAAACCGGGGGGTCACTACCGGTTAGAACCCCTGCCCCCCCGTCCAGAAAACCGGGGGGGTCACTACCGGCTCGGCTCCGCCCCCCACTCACCGCCGGGAAACGACTCCCGGGTCCCCACCACCGTCCGCACCACATCCCCCGCCGCTGTCCCCAACACCACCGTCCCCAACACCACTGTCCCCACTGTTCCCGCCACCGTCCCCGCTGTCCCCACTAGTGCCCCCACCACTGTCGCACTGTCCCCACCACTGTTCCCACCACGGTCCCACTCTCCCCACTTTTACCACGGTCCCTACCACTGTCCCACTGTCCCCACTGTCCCACTGTCCCCGCCGTTGTCCCACTGAGCTGTCCCACTGTTCCCAACACTGTCCCCACTGTCACCACCACTGTCCCCACTGTGCCTCCGTCCCATTGCCCCACCACCGTCCGCACCGCCCTCACCACTGTCTCCACCACCACTGTCCCCACCAGTGTCCCACTGTCCCCACTGTTCCCACCACTGTCTCACCTGTCCCGCTGTCCCCACTGTTCCCACCATTGTCCCCACTGTCCCCAACAGTTCCCCCACCAGTGTCTCACTGTCCCCATTGCCCCCGCCACTGTCCCAGCAACCCCACTCTCCCCATTGTCCCCGCTGTCCCCACCATTGTCCCACTGTCCCCACTGTTCCCACCACTGTCCCACTGTCCACGCCGCTGTCCCACTGTGCTGTCCCACTGTCCCCACTGTCCCCGCCACTGTCCCACTGTCTTCGCCACTGTCTTCGCCACTGTCCCCACTGTACTGTTGTCCCACCGCCGTCCTCACCACCGCCTTCACCATTGTCCCCACCACTACCGTCCCCACCACTGTCCCACTGTCCCCACTGTCCCCGCCACTGTCCCGCTGTCCCCACACTGTTGTCCCAACCACTACCGTCCCCACCACTAATGTCCCACTGTCCGCACAACTGCCCCACTATCCCCACACCGCTGTCCTCGCCACCACCGTCCCCGTCAGTGTCCCACTACCTCCGCCACTGTCCAACTGTCCCGAGTAGCGGGAATCGTTTGCAGGCGGCGAGGGAGGCGGCGAAGGGGGGGGGGGGTTCGAACCAGTAGTGACCCGCCCCGCTTTTCATGATGGACTAGGGAGGGGGGGAAAGGGGGGTTCGAACCGGTATTGCCCCCACCGGTTTTCGAAGGGAGGGGGGGGGGGGCGGGTTGGCGGCCCCCAGTGACCCCCCCCGGTTTTCCGCCAGCAGCGCTAGAACACGTTCTTTCCGATATTTGGGTCGGGCATGCCCCCCTACAGAGAGATTTTGGATGGGAAATGAGCCCGGCGAAGGACCCAACCGTACGCAGTGAACGCCGCAATTATGAATATCATCTTCGCCTGCGCCCCCTGGGGGGCCACGCACCGTGCGACGGGCGCGCCGAAACGCGCGGCGGGGCACGCGGCGCGAGCGAAGGCGATGGGCTCACGTGCGAAAGGTTGAGAGTGGGCGAGTGTGAGCGCGAGTAAGTCTGATTGTGGACGAGTCTGCGCGCGCGCGAGTCTGCGTGCATAAATGTCGACGCCCACGCCGGCGCGCCCGAGGCGCAGGGCAGAGCGCAGCGTTGAGTTCCCGCGACGCGCGCCGGTCGCCCCGAGAGGGTCCCAGCGACGCGCACGGGTCGCTCGCGGCGCGCGGCCGAACGCTCGGACCGTCGAGAAACGGCGAGGCTCGGGCAGGTCGCTTCTCAGGTCAAGCCTCGCGGATCAACTCGGTGAAGCCCAGCTCCCTGGCGAGGGCCGTCGCCTCCCTCCTGCGCCACTTTGTGCGCGCAGCAAACTGCTCCAACTGCTTCCGCAAACCCTCAGGAGGACCTGCCAGGACAAACTAGATGCGCGGCGCCCACATGAGCAGGAGGTCCTCGTGGCGCGTGGCGCGTGAGAGCAGCGCGCAAAGCTCCAGCCACCAGTCGTCGTTGTCCTTCCAACCTCGTGGCGGCCGCAGTCCGTCACCATCATCGCCATCATCGTCGTCATCATCATAATCGGCAGCAGCGTGGTCATCATCATCTTCATCATCATCGCCGACATCATCGTCGACATCATCATCATCATCGTCATCATCGTCGACATCATCACCATCATCATCGTAGTAGGCATAGACATCATCATTATCATCACCACCATCATATTCAACATCTTCATCACCGTCATCGTCATCGCTTTGCCGTAACCGTCATCGCCATCATTTTTATCATCACCCGCAGCATCATCATCATCATCATCATCATCATCATCATCATCGCAATCATCAACATCGCCGCCATCATCATCATCATCATCATCATCATCATCATCATCATCATCATCATCATCATCATCATCTTCATCCTCATACTCATCCTCATCATCGCCATCATCATCACCATCATCATCATCATCATCATCATCATCATCGTACCAAAGGAAGGGGGGAGGCTACCTCCTCCTCCTACTCATTATCATCATGATCATCATCATTTTCCTCCTCCTCCTCCTCCGCCTCCCCCTCCTCCGACCTCCTCCACCTCCTACTCCTCCTTCCCCTCCTCCTCCGTTCCTCCTCAGCCTACTCCTTTCGTCCTCCTCCGGACTCCGACGGCCTCGACAACTTTCGGGCAACAACGCCAATAGCTCAGGCCTCTGGCGAGAACTCCGGACGATGCTTCGAGCGCCCCTGGAACGCTGTCGGCGAGGCGCAGCAGCTGGGCTACACATCGCAGCCACGCATAGAACTAACCCCACCTTCAGAACGTCGCCACTGGGGCCTTCGGTGGACATACCATGTCGTCGGAGCAGGCCGCGGGAAATGCCGAAGTGGGTGTGGGTGACGCATGCGGGCTGCTCCACTGAGGGTTTCGGTGGAGCCACGAAGCGTGTGACGTGT